>JAECUM010023332.1:0-55888 GCA_016617855.1 Megalonaias nervosa
GATAAGACTGTAAAACAAATACCTGATGTCATATTCATGTTAAGATACAGTAAGAGACATTGATAATAGTTACAAATGTATATGGCAATAAACTTTCTCTTACATAATGTATGCATTTTTATTTGCACAGGTAATATGCACATACATATATTTTTCAAGACATATCTATGCTAATTTAGTCTGAATTCATAACTGTGCGTATGTTTGACCCTGTGTTACATTACCAAGTCGCCCTATGACTCATAGCACGGTTGACCCTGTATTCCGTTACCAAGTCACCCTATGACTCATAGCACGGTTGACCCTGTGTTACATTACCAAGTCAACCTATGACTCATAGCACGGTTGACCCTGTGTTACATTACCAAGTCACCCCATGACTCGTAGCACGGTTGACCCTGTGTTACATTACCAAGCCACCCTATGACTCATAGCACGGTTGGGTGTTTTAAATCGTGTCTTGAACACATTTTTGTCTGACCTATTTATATATAATAACACAGTGGCAATATCTATCTTCAAAAGCAAACACTGATATTTATTTCAAAGGACTCTTAGCACTGTAGCCATGGATGTACTGCAATGCAGTGAGAAACAGGAAATGTTTATGAACTAGTATGTTATGTACTACCTTTCAAATAGCAAAACTCGCTCTAATCAAACGCTTTCTCTTTGTGAATAGTATCCTTCACTAATTTTACTATAAATTATTTGAGTGAAAGTATTTTGTTACAGCGTGAAGCGATTCATTATACTAAACTATCTACATATATGAATTAAAAAGTAAAGGATAATATAAAAATGATTTGGTTACCAAGAAAATTCGTATTATGAAAAGAAATGTCCTCAGCCCAGCTCAATAAGAAGCTCAGCTCGCTAGGATTTTGACAACATCACACCCCAAATAAACAAATAAACAACAACAAACAAAACAAAAAGCCAACAAAAAGAATAAAACAACTCAGTATTAAAAGAAGTTATCGACTACATTTCGATTCAGATTTAAACGATGAGAATGCCGCTCTTGTTGTATAGCTGCTGTTTTAAAAGTTCTCATTTGATGAAGTAAAGTAGAAGAGAGGCCTCCAATGACAATCACATGAGAATATTCATTTAGTTCATAAGCATTCAATATCCACTGAATACGAAGGAGCATCTTTTCTTAGATAATTGCTGCTAAAGTAAGTATCTTGTAGGTACATGTTGACAAAGTGCATCGCCAGGCCTTGTATTTGGATCATATTAGCTTAATTGGCGGACAGTTTAGCTGCACTATGGACTGGTATCATAAAAGAAAGAAAGTCGAATAATTATGCACAATGTTTTTTTCACAACACGGTTAGGATATAGTTTTCTTACTTAGCATGAAATGTTTTATTGACTTAAAACGGTCATTCGTTGCTTTAAATTCCAAATTCGCTAGAAATAAATTCGTTAAAACTTTTTACTTAAATTTGCACACTCAAGGTATCATCGCAACAAAATCTTTCTCACCATATTTCGCTAAAATTGTTTCTCAAGAGGGACTAAAAGCTTTTATTAAAGACCGATAAGTGTTATTGAGTTAGTTTTTATGCACTATTAAAATTATTAATACCCGCGAAAGGCAATAGCCGTTGTCAATAAAACACCGGGTATTAATCAATTTATATCTTCGAGAAACTGACAAGAAACTTGTAAATATAAATAACTTAGTATTCAGTATGTGCTATTTGCAATAGCTAATTTTTTCGTGACTCAGTCAACGTTTGGAAAAGAAAACAGACAAGTTGCCTCTTATGAAGGAATTAGTTATGTTTACGACTGTCGTTTGTGTAATTTTGATTTTCGAAGTAAGCCGCGTTACGTCCATTAGCTATATTTAAGAGACAATTACAATTCTGAATATGTTCATAAGTCACTACTAAATCAAGGTATTGAGATAGGATATTGAACAATAGCCGTTTTCACATTCACTTCTAATGCTCTACTGACATATTGAGCCATAAAGCTAAAGGTAACATCTAATGAAATGTCAGTAACAAGATTGCTTATTTGGATCTTTGATGAATTGCCATGCTAGGTACATTATAAGCAAACAAGTAAAACCGACAATCCTGTGTGTGGATGATTTGCGTAAACTCTTTGTATCATCACTTTAGGTTTGAAGAAAACATTAAGTTGCTGCGATAAGGTACGGATTTTAAGATATTTAATGTTAGTGTTTATCGTGTTATTACGACTCCATAGCCTTAAAACAAGTAATCGAAAAGAGGGAGGAGAAACAAACTTTGCAAAATTCAACAAATAATTTACTTGCCTAAAATTAAAAGTGAAAATTTAAAGAATGTGAATTAAATCCCAATTAATCCTAGAATTACAGACGCAAGTTCTAATGATTAAAGTACCTAATAAACTTTAGTGGAAATCCAAATTAAATCCAACGCTGAAAGTGTTGATGTGCCTGTGGTTGCCCATGTCGTGGTGTGGTTCCAACAGACGTTTGTTGGATCATAGTAATATAATCCAAGAGAATTAAATCATTATTTGAAATTTCACTATAAATTCAAGTCTCTGTTTCCAAGAATGCTCTTTTGAAGAGCACTTTGTATTTCCAGAGAAGAATCACTTGAATTAAATGATTTGAATAAAAAACATTCCAGCTCAAACAGAACTACTGGACACAACAATAATACAACTGATTCAGCCTCAAGGTCTTATAGGACGAATGAATAATTTTCAAATAAACAAGATTTATATTTGAAACTAAGACGTCAAAAATACCCCGGATAAGGGGTCAAAAGTACATTATTCTAGAAGGATCTTAGTTATGATTAGAAAGTCCATCACAAAAATGACAATAAAATATATGCCAACCATCAAGTTGTCTAGCTCCAAATAATACAATGTCCTTGCCTCAGTTTAAGATAATTATCTTTACTCTGAGAAAATAAAAGTTGTGTACAAAATTGTCACTAATTTTGGACAAGATCAACTACTAGATACACTGTTAAGTTACTCACAGAATAAAATGAAGTAAAAAAGACAAACTAACAAGCAATGCAAATTAAATATAAATATCAAAACGTTATTTTGTTAAAACTACTATAATTTCAAATTCCGGCATGTTAACTCATATAATTCAAACAAGTGCTGGCTTTGAATACAGGGTTCACACTATCAGGTATAGAAGTATCACATATAATTCAAACATGTGCTGACTTTAATACAGGTTTGCATATTAGGTATAGTAGTATCACAATAGGGCCTAATGATTGTGACAGCTGAGATCGACCAACTCCCAGTGCCATTCTAGTTTTACTCTGATCGTCACACTTGAGTAGATGAATAAGCAATACAAAAAATGTAAACGATATTGTAAAGTACAAGCTGCTTTCAAGGATTCAAACATTTACTCGCATTTCACTGCATGTAAATCAGAGTTGTTAATGTTCCGGTTCCGTATCTGTGCACGAAGTCGTCTGTGGTTTTCAATCTCCACCACCACTTTCTCGAACTCAGTTATGTTAATGGTTTTATCATCAATAGTTAGAGAGTACATTTTATTAATTGCATTGAGAATACTTTGTACTTTTGATAAATAGATATGTGTTCACTAATGCAGTCGTATCGAAATTATTTTACCATCTCCACCTGAGACATCGCGTGCTATTGATAGAACCCCAACATAAATTCCTGTTGGCGAACCTATGATATTTGCTTTGGTCACTATTACAGCAATATCCAGGACTACAGTGATTGAGGCGACGAGTTCATAAATGACATTATACACTAAAGAGACAAGTTTATAGTGCGCTAATAGTTGTTTTAGCGATTTCATCTTTGGGGGTGTATCAGAGATTTTGTGTCAGCATTAGTATAATCAATAGGCTCTTGCATCAGATTAATTCGGTTTGCATTCGTAATAACTTCTCCACTTATTTCATCACCAGACTTTTAAAATCTCGATAGATGCTTGTGTTCTCATAGTCTGTTATAAACGCAACTGTCACACCGGAATATCTGATTTCCCCCCACCCCCATTTCATATGCAGCCGTCCGCCCGAGTTTGCAACGGCAGCTTTGAATAAACCTGCCATAGACAACTCTGTCTTCCATGGTCACCGCTTCTTGTTAAATAATCGACAACTTTAAGTGGTGGTGCAAGTCTGTACCAGTCAAACTATTAAAGATGTAGAAGCGTTACCACGTATGCGAACCACTGAGTTACAAGTAAAATGAAGTTTGATAAGACCTGTTTTCCTTGTGTGTAGGATCATTTAGGCAAGTTCTTCCGGCATAAAAACACCTCAGAAATATTTGACTGACTTTGCCAAAGCGAGTAAATCAAAATTGGTCACAACCGAATACCACTTCGCTTGGAAGCTTTCGGTACGCACGTCTCGATAAAGAAGACATTGTATGCGACCTCCAACAGACCTTTTCTAGAGCTAACCCAGATGCAGTACCGCCACCCGTAACGAACCCGCATTTACAACCACAGGCGACTCAGCTGGTAACAGCGCTTGAATAGTCGCGGGTAATGAAACTATTCCATTAGATGAACTTGCGCATCTATTCAACCTCTGATTTATATCAATTTAGTGTCACCGAGGTGGTTTATTTTTTATTCGGTTGCATGAAGCTGAGTGGTTCAACCACACGCGGAGAGTCCCAGTTAGCATTGCCCGAGAAAGTCTCAATGTGACCCTGAAATCGTTTCGTATTGTGCTCTTTATTTTAGCATGCTGATTTGTACTAAAACAAAAGTTCACTTCGTGATAGTACATTAACTTTCAAAACATAACAGCTCTAATTAAGAATTATAAAACATTTCCACTGGCTCGTCAATAACCCTCAAAAGGGCCACTCAAGGCCTTCAGCAGCAGAGTCTTGCCGGGGCCAATATATACTTTAAAGACCATATCCACTACGGACTGTTTAATCAGGTCTAGATGCACGAGGTTAAAGAAATAATTGAGTACAACGTACAAAATCTTGCTGGAAAATCTGACCGTGTCAACATTTTTGACTTGATCTAGGTATTTTAGATGTGCATTGTTCACATGAGTGAGTCGTTGGTTGCCAAAGTCGATCGAAATGTATTCGGTGGCTTCTTAGTTCGTGTTCTAATCTCAGCGAGACCTCAGTCACTCTCAGTGATAAAAAGTATTGGATTTTCCTGTTGGGTGTTCAGATTATCGGGCATTTGAAATGCCATAAACACGTGCCTTGGTGAGCTAACACCATGTCGACTACTTATTTACCAGGAGAATTCTCCTTGAGCATTGCTTTAGTTTGAGTCTGGTCATTGTCAGAAATGAAATTATGGATGTTCCGTCAGACGCCATAAATGGTGAGAAACATGCTCTGTGACCTTTGATAACATCCAAAGTGTAAAGTTGAAAATATAGATAACACAGCGTTAACGTTAGCGACATAGACATCATGCCATATCGCAGTATTTTTGTTTCCCTTTATTTTTAACCTGACTGTGCGTTTAGCCCCGAAAATAAACTTATAAACGTGTCTACAAAAACCGAAGATAAGTGAAACTGGAATGGTGCAGGGAAACTCCTCGCGCACTTCAAGATGGGTTCGACGCTGTGCAAATCTCCTTTTTAATTTGAATCGTTGTTAATAATTGTTTTTTTTACATCGGCGGTAGTGTTGCCTGCTTGATTTTGAGGTTGTCTTCTACAAACTGTACATGATTAGAATGGTCGCTTGTATTTTTTATAAAAAAATAAAAATAAAAATAGACTGACCATCAGACTAACGGGCGAGTCCAATAATTATTGTAGCAACGTCAGCTTCGTCAAGAATGTTTCGAGTTCTAGTTCCTTCCGGCTGTTGAATAACGCCATTGTACCATTTTTGACGATCCCATTTTGTCGTTGACATCATTTGCAGCATTAATGTCTTGTAGAAAAGTTACAGGAACTTCAAGAAATGCATCGCATGGACGAAAACACCGAGATGTGTCACGAACATGAAATTGTACCGGTCCTTCCTTGTTTGATTCATATCCTCGTACGAGTAATATTATTAATGTTGCTACACTCGATCTAGCAACACAGTCGAGTTCACGTCCATTGTAGGATCGGATAGATCTTTGAACTGAACCATCGTTTAAACATTATCGTTTCTTTACACAAAATTTGCAAGACAACCGAAATCCACTTACCATTACGAAATTTGCAATCATTCAATCCGATACCCGTTGCTGAGCGGTTTCATTGTCGATTTTACTGAACTGGACTGGCATTATTGTTGGTGATGAAAATTTAGCTGCCATTGGTTATACCTTTGGGTGTCGAGTCACTAATAGTCGCAGTCGATCAGGAATTGACTGAACCGCATGCAATTCTAAATTTTTCTACAGATCTACAGCGACACTTTTGATACTAATAACGACTCGCATTACAACTTTTTTCGCGATCGGCACGTGGCGCGAAGACAAGGCTGCAAGAACTTTGATGCACCTCTAAACAATCTACTGAAAACATCGCCAAGGTTATAAGGCATAATATGCCATGCAAACAGGTTTACTCACGTTAACCACACGCACGGGTTTTACACATCCACGTTCGCATGCCATTTTGTTAAATGTCAGGTCAATCTCCTATGTACAGTTGTATTGTGAAGGTATCCACGGGCAAGTCCAGAATCATCCTGATGTTCAAGGATAAAACGAAGGTTTGTTATCGGGGGATTACTGTATGGAAGATAGACGGGCGTAGGATTAATCGATATCATGTCACCCGGGGTCTCGGTAGTAGCAAACCAAACAATAAATAACAGTGCGAAGCTCACGTTGGAGGCTGAGGCTTCGTGGCTGCCATTGACAGAACCACAGGCCATATTAACCTGAATAGTCTAGATTAACCTAACAATGTCAGGAGCTGAAATGATACTGGCGTGATGTCAGTAAAATTCTTTCGTTTGGATGAAATCTCATTGCTATCTTCAGGTGAACCAGAAAATGTTCTTAACAACGATTGCACAATATTTGTATACTCTCCTCGAGATTTAATAGAGATGACACAGCTGATTCTGGCATCGATTTTTCGTATAGAAATGTTAGGGTCTTTTCAATATGATTCTCCGTCGAATCTCAGTATTTTCTGGTTGAAGGTGCCACCATCGTCTGCCGAAAACACAGCGACTTTTTGCGGGGAAGCCCCCAAAGGCCTCGATCAAATATTAGGCCGATTGCGATAGACATGCAACAACGCTAGTGTTATCTCGGGTGCACGACCTTTTCCAACGGCGAATCGTGAAGAACCTTTCACATACAGTTTTGGTTTAGTTGATGAGATCGTAATCATCAAGGAGACGCTCGGAGATGTGTTTGGAACGACCCGTTGGGCGTAAAGAGTAGCCTCAGAATTGATAATCTGTGTTGTGTAAATCACCGGTGTCTTCAACAAGTTCATTTGTCAACGCGCAAAACGTTCCCAGTTCATAATATCATTTGTGTGCAACCGATGACAAATCGATGCAGCCTCATTAATGACTCTGATGAAATATTACCCGTACAAACAGACCCTGTGATTGTTTCCAGCCGATTGGCAAAGTTGTGAAGGTCGCACAGTCCACCAAGGCATTGTCCATGTTTTTGTTGTTGCCCGACTTGTGGTTGTCCAGGTTTCGGTGCGTCTACTAATTCGGGTTTGTGTAGATGTGCTTGCTACATGTGACCTCTTGTTATAGTTTATCCGTTCCCTATATTTTTACAAATTCTTCAAACATTTATTTGTCTTTTTATGCATCAATTTGTTATGCATGAATTATTATAGTTCATTCCCACGCCTAGTGAGCGGCATGTTTGTACCCGGTAATGGCTCTAATACCCTCCTGAGCCAAATGTCAGCCAATAACCAGATAGTTATTTTTCAGCACGTACTGTTTCCTATTAGGTGTATGCTGAGAGCAGCATCTAAGGGATTTTCAAAGATCCAACGTTGACCTCAATGATTAAAATATTGCTGTTATGTTTTCATTTCGTACTCATGCACAGTTGGTAGTTGCGAAGACTTCTCAATGGACTCTCTGTAGCCTTCGTCAAGTATACAGGTTCCTTTTGCGATGACCCCAATGGTTTTTCCAATTTCTCCGATATCTTCTTTGACTTCCGCAATCGCATCAGGCAAGCTTTCAATAGCCTCCACTAATGCCATCATGACGTTCTTAATATTGCTGTTGCTTTTGGTTTATCTTACGAATTGGACCTGGTTCATGTTCTTCTCCTGCAAGCTCTGACATCTGCTGTACGGTTTCTCTCGTAGCCTTCTTAATATCTTCAAACATATCGCGCGGTTTAATCAGCGGTGCAAACGTTTGTTCGAGCTGTCTGTAGGATCTTCGCATGCAATCTGACGCGATTGCAACATATCTTGTGCACATTCGCAGACATCTAAATAACCACGAAGAAATTCAAAGGGTTTGCGATCATCGCTGTCGCGTCTGTCAGCATACTTTGCTATAGCGTCCGTTTTTTCTTTGTTTTTGCGATTATACTTATCATAACCGTTTCGATGACCATGTCCTAACCAGCTCGATACTTTCGTGTTCTGCCCGCCAAGTCAATCATGAGGAAACTATATGGCTCCTGGATGACCTCTGCAAACAAATTCCGAAACTCATTGCACAATGGTTGCCAGCACACCAAATTCAATGAATGTGTGCGAGTCCATGAGGGTCAATACCTCGAAATATAATCAATATTTTGCCAGTTGTCCACTTAGGCTCGTGTGAGCATATTTGTGTGTTATAGATCACTTCTATCTTTTTGTGTCTGCCTCCAAGAAAAATATTCTCGACAAAATTATCCTCACTTGAATCAAGGTTGCCAATAGTAATAGCTTCATCGATTGTGGAAAAGAAATCAACGGTGCACGATTTATTTCTTGTGACGACTGCGCCGTAAAATCTCTCAGTACATCATAATACAGTTGATCATCAGCTCATGCTACAACTTATTTCACCGTAACCATATAAAAATCGTAGTCAACAGCAGTTAGGTGTTCCCTGATTAAGCTAGACCAATGATTAACGCACGAACTGAGCTTGGAAACATGTCACCGTGCTTAGGTGGTTTGGGTTTTGCCTGTGCGGAAAAATCAATGACTGAAAAAGCAGAGCTTTAACTTTCGTGTGAGGCCATGGTGAATGTCACTTTTTGTATAACACAATTATCGTATAATACAATCATGCCTTCATCTTCTGTGCAATGCCCCATGAAAACGCGTACTGCAAACCCAATGTTGGTTCAGGCTCAAAATAGTCTAGCTGCGATCATATGTTTGATGTGGAGCAAAAAGTAGACGTTTGTCGGAGATTCTATCGGTGAATGCTAACACATCTTTTTCGCAGGGTCTAAAAACGTCGCCTGATGTCGGCGCCTGCATTATCTAATAATCGACCGATGTTGTATATTACCGACACGATCATGCTTACAAAGCATCAAGTGATATCCCTGTGCGACAGCGTGCTGATATAGATCTCTCCCATGACTTGAATCATTCATTCGGAAAAAGAATCGCCATATGGACCATCAAAGAAGGTATGAAGGCTAAGGCTCTTAGGTGGACAAAATCCACTCACTTGAGGAAAATATAGTGATATAATAAACAAACAAACATGTATGAATAAATAGAGCATAGTTTCTGAGCGGACTTTATAAAAATATACAAGAGTCATCGCGGTTATTGGAAAGGTGAATCTGCCGTTGAAAAGTGAGCAAGCGCAGCAAAGGTCATCCATGGGATTGCTCGAGCATGGTTGGCTAAATATTAGTTCTGGTTAATTTACTTGTCACACCAAGGAAGATTTACTGTGGATGGTCTGATGAGAGAACACCTAACGAAGTTATCAGGCTGATCATTTCTTTGTTCCACATGATCACGTTTGGGAATGAATATATATGAACGTATTAACTATTGTACATAATGTCAGCAGATATAAAGAAGCCGAGTCATTGATGTCGAGAAATTTAGGAAGTGTAGCTGATGGGCTTAAACCTTTTCTATGCATGTTAGCCACTAAAAAGGCCACTGTTATTGCAAGTGCTTCCTTAAAAATAATTTATATGAGTTGCTGTTGCTTTGTTAACAAACATAATGTGTTCGGTCGTGCTGGACATGTTAATATACCAGGTCCTAAGGTGTAGTTTCTCAGTGACCGATGGCATATGGAAGTTGCAAGAATAATCATGTGGTTTTCCAGTGTTTGGGCGAGGTCACGTGAATATAGCTTAGTTCATCAAAAT
This sequence comes from Megalonaias nervosa, assembly GCA_016617855.1. Taxonomy (NCBI): domain Eukaryota; kingdom Metazoa; phylum Mollusca; class Bivalvia; order Unionida; family Unionidae; genus Megalonaias; species Megalonaias nervosa. The sequence continues at coordinate 10,253 of JAECUM010023332.1, forward strand.
CAATAGTGTATGATGTCACGTTAGGTCTATTGCGAGGTACGGTCGCAATATACGGTGTAAATAAGGAGAAAATTAGGCATTCAATTCCATTCCGATTTCTGGAGTAATTCACATTTTTTTTTTTGTATTCGTGATGTAAGTCTGTAGACGTGTTATATGTTGTTATGTTGTACTTAAATATTGTTTGAGAGGAAAACCATGTTTGGACTGTTCACTAGTTATATAAAGGGCTCATTATTTGGACAATAATATTATTCTGGAACTGTTAAATTCTGAAAAACGCTATCTTGACAACGTCACGGTTCTTGGAGGACCAGTACATTTCCGGTACTGAAAATTATAAGGGACTTTTCATTCGTGTTGGATTTTCATAGACCTTTATCAGGACCAATTTGGATTCATTTCATTATACTATTCGTTCCTCTCACAGATTTGATTTTGCTTCTTTTAATTACTTACGTTTGTGACCTTAGAGTCGTTACAACTTGAATGTCAAAACATTCTTGCCGGGTTCCGGCATGATTGTAGGCTGCTGATTTTCACATTATAAAAGTCATGGTTGTCAAACATCTGCTGCGTGTAAACGTGTGCATTCATGTAAATATTTTCACTTTATACTTGCAGTGTCTGTTAAGCAACTGGGATAGATTCTTTATCAATATGTAAATATACCTCGGCTCTGAAACATTCACGTCGCATAGCAACAGCTGACCAATATGCGTCCGCCCATGTGAAGTTCCAATCAAACACATTAACGGTTACGTCTTTCAATTGGTCTGAGTGTGACCTAAATAACGTACAGGAATTTCTAGTTCACCAAAATTGAGTTCACCGAAGTATTCATGCTATTTCCGTGATTGGTCTGTGTTATCACGCGGTCTCGAGCAACTATTCAAAACATTCGATGTCATCGTTTTTGACATTTATTACCGAGCGCGTAGGAACATACTTTTGCGTTGGTATGTAACTCTGTCCTTGGAAATGGCATGTTTGGGGAAGTATGCATGTCAGTTGCCATACATTTCAAGGGTCTATACTGAACGCACTTTGGTATATGTTTGCAACATCTAGAGAATCGTTTGAATGCCTTTGTCGATTTCATCATTGACAGCCTTGGAGTCTTTACAGTTAAAAATGACAAGTTGACCACCATTAATCCACGGGTTTGCTATTTTAAACCCATACTTCCCTGATGACTTTAAATTAAGCGGCATAGTCAAACGTGCACCAAAGAACAAATTCTGCTTTAACGATGGAGGTACCACAGCGTTGTAACACTTATATGATTCCAGGAATCATCTTGGACAAAAGGCTTATAGCGTCTTGGCTTGGCCCATATGCGTTCGGAATAATTTTCAAAATCACCAAGACGTTTTATTAACTGAAACTCAGGTACATGGACTCGTTGAAGAACATACTCGCACTCCAGATAGAAATGTTTTGGATTGTAATAATAATCCATAGAGTACAGGTGGTATTTAAGCTGGGCCCATAATATTGATGATTCATTGTATTAACAAGAAATCTCTTGAAATAGGACAGATGAATAGTGCGATAACTAATTATGTACTTAATCATTGTGTACAATAATTTTGCATGATTCGATGCTTTGTTTTCGAATGATTTTGTCCCGTACAATATTAAAAGCTAACCAGAGTTGAGATAAGACAATTTTTAAAATTTATATTTAAATATGCATTATTTGAGACCTAAACCGCCAAATATTATTTGCAGCAATAACAGAGGAAGATCTTCAGTTCTTCAGTCGGCATATAAATGGAGTCCAAAGTTCCCACTGGAATCATTGAAACAGTTTTTGGAATTTAACAAACAATAGCTGTTTCTAAAAGCTCGGTGTGACTAAAGTAGATGATCTTTGTATTGCTTAGTACAAAATTGATATAATATATCAACAATTACGTGAACTCTGAAGACTATTTGCTTGGTTTTATTTAACCATTCAATTATTTCCACTCAGGTCCTTGACAACGGAAAGCAACTATTCACGTATTGTTGGCATGGGCATGAGAAAAGGTTGATTCATTATGGAACTTTTGTTTAGTATGTATTACTTTGGGTGACAAATATTTTAATCCCTAATACCTGTTCTACCAGAAGTAAACTGTATGGCCTATCATTTCTACGAATCCAACATCTGTTTCGTCCCTAATTCCATTCTATAAAGAGAATGACTTTATTTTTTAACATCACATATTCTTTTGTTCACGCGACATTTGTAGCATAATAGATTGAGCTCCATTATTTCATAAGAAAGAAAGTCAGCAAACGAGTTAAAACTAAAGATTTTGCATGACAGTCAGTTCAAACTATTATTCGGGGTAACAAAGATACTAGTACTTGCTTGGGAATTATATTACATTTGCCTTTTTCCCTTTAATCATTAAAATCATGCACTGGACATCCTATAGGTTGAACACTAGTATTGCTATTTTTTTAAAATAAGAAATTGCCTTTATACCGCTATCTGATTATAATCAATAATTCAGTGTGGCACGTTTTCATGCTAGACTTTTTCAATCTACATAAGTAAGCACGTCTTTCTTGTTTTCATAAAACAGGCTCCTAAGGATGATTTTGAAATTTTTTCTTCTTGTAAACATGTTTAAATTTGTAACATTTATAATTTGCAATCTCGCTTTCTGTAGATATCAAGGTAAGGTTTGTGCATACACGTTATTTAATTCCATTTTGATGACGCAAATATCTTTGTACACATATTTAATTTCATTTTGATGTAAAGATCTTTGTACACGTATTTAATTTCATTTCGATGACGTAATAGTCTTTGCACCCAGCACCCAGAAACCGCAAGATCGCATCATTATTGAGAAATGGAAAAAAAACCTGAAAAATCATATTATTAGTGATTTCTCCTTAAAGAATTTTCCTGTTAATATGTCCGCTTTAGATTAGGGAAAACTCGCACATTAATGAGTAAGGCGTCAGGTTAGATACAAAGGATTAGCGTCATTTCCAGTTAATTCCAGTCAATTTATTTTTTATAATAGTTACCAAGTATTTAACAAAGAGTTGTTAATTATCTGTGTTATGTATATCTAATTTTATTGTTTGTTAGTTTTTTAAAAAATTCTTTTTTTAAATTTCATTTATTGTAATGCAACATTATATGTTGGACTTGACATTCTACAAAAGTGAGTCAATTTCTGCTTGACTTTACTGACTTTTATTTTATTCATTGCAAACAACTTATACATACTTAAATTATTCTCTCTATGTATGTACAGGAAATAAATATGTTTATTTGGGTTAAGTTTTTGGAATTTACTAAGTGAATTTTACACGTTATTGTTTGTATTTTGCAAACGTCAGGATCATTCTAAATGTTTATTTTCCATTAGGTAATTTGTTTTGTTTTAAATTTTTTTTATATAGAAAATGCTAATTATGACCTGAGGGCAAGTAGAGACCTATATAATCTTATAACTGTGAGGACTTGGTTATTCGTGCTTAACATCTAGCACTTTCAAGTTGTGTTATGTTGTGTCCAGTTAGGATGAATCGTTTCTTCAAATTATTGAATTTAAGTTATTATTTACTCTGGAAATACAAAAGTGCTCTGATAAAATTCTTGGATTAAGACATTCACTGGAATTTATACTGTATTCAAACCTGGAATTATATTTCTCTGATTCAACAAAAGATTGTTGGCAAATCAACACACTAGAAGCTATAAACAGACACGTCATCGCCTTCAGTATTTGGATTTATTCTGGAATTTTACTGAATTTTATTCAGGACTTTAAATTATTAGGACTTGTGTCTGTAAATCTTGGATAACTTTGGGATTCAATTCACAATATCGTAAGTTGTTTTTTCTCATTTTCACTTTGTATTCTAGGGAAATAAATTATTTGTTAAATTTTACAAAGCTTGTTGTCTTTCAGCCTTTTCTGTTACTTATTTTAAGAGCATAGACTCGTAACATCTGCTTTATAAAAAATGCTGGTAATTACGTAGAATGATAAAAGGATGACAGATCATCAAATTACCCAGGACATACGATTATATTATACTATGAGAAGGAGTACAGTCTGCAAATGTCTCTATCAAGTATAAATAAATGAAATGTATAAATAAATGAAAATTATACACAAGGAACCACAACATGAAAAGGAATAATTTATTTCCCTCGAATACAAAGTGAAAAATATAAAAAGAACTTACCGTATTGCGAATTAAATTCTAAATAATCCTAGTATTTAACACAAGTCTTAGCGATTAAACTTCTGAATAAACTTTAGTGTTATTCCAAAAATAAATCCAGCGCTGTAACTGTTGATGAACCTGTGATGGCCTGTGTCGTAGTGATGTTCCAATTGCCTTTTTTTAATTACAAGAATACAATTTAAGAATAAATCCTTATTTGAATTTCACGATAAATCCAAGTGTCTATTTCCAAGAATGTTAGTTTTGAGTACTTTGCATTTCCAGAGAAGAATAAATTGAATTAAATAATTTCGATAAATAAAATGCAGCCCAAACGAAATACTGGACATAACAAGAAAACAACAATAATAAAACTGATTCTGCTCAGATCTTACAGCAAGAATTAATAATCTCTAGATAAACAAGATTTTATAGTCCTCTACTTGACCTCAGGTCACAATTAAAATTTTCTAAAATGAACTATTACCTGACTGAAACTTTCATTCTGGAAGGTTCCAAATGTTTAGAATATAAACGCTTAGTTATAATTAGAAGGTCTGTTACTAAAACTATAATATAAAACATGGTAAACAACAGGTAGACCCGGCATTCATGGGGAATTTCCAATGTTCTGGACTCAGATTGAAATAATCATCTCGTTTACAAAACCAAATCAATGATTAAGGTCAGGTAGAAAATGAACTTGATATTTGGACAAAGTAGATTGCTTGAGGTTTTGTATCGATTAATACAAATATCAGTAATGACAATGATACGTAGATGAAGTCGAACATTTTAGATGAATAAAAATTACTCATAAGCTACACACGTACACCATCTTATGATACTCAGTTGTGATTTCAGTATCAAGCAATGTAAGTATGTATGTATGTATGTATGTATGTATGTATGTATGTATGTATGTATGTATGTATGCATGTGTGTATGTATGTACTTTGGAAAGAAGATAAGATTTCATAAGCACTATATTACATCATTATAAGTAACGATGACCGTTAAAAAGATTAAATGATACTATTTTTTCTTACCTAATATATGCTTCTACTTACTCAAACATTATGTGCATATGATCTATGTTGATTTGGTTTGAATTATGAACTTTGCATATATTTGACCTTATCTTGCAGCACCTGGTCAACCTATGATTCGTAGTGCGCTTGTCTTCAATGTCAAGTATAAATGTGCCTTTGAAATGACTGTTAGCAATGTAGTTATGAATACAAATACCAGAGTGTTGTAACCAGGTGCATTACAATCACCCAAAATCAGCAGTAAAATATTCCTTAGAATTATTAGCAAATCCGTTTAATTGGATTTTTGATTTATTTCTCATATAGTAATTTGTCGTTATGTACTGATTACAAGATGCAATCGATTTCAAAGTGTTATAAGTCTTTCGGAAAGACAGAATCAATTTACCTTGAAGTTTTAATTTGCATATGGCATTTCATTACAAACTAGATATAATACCTGTATGGATAAATGGCAACGACGGAATTCCTGTAAAATAAATGCTGAATGCTCCAGCAAAAAATAGGTGGATTAAGGTCCATAATGAAGCTTTTAATGAAAGTTTGGATAAATTGTCCTTTCTGACCCCTAATATAGCATTAATTTAGAAAACACTTATATCTGGCAAAGGAAAATAGAAAAAAAATAGTTTGATGAAGATAACTAAAAGATTTACCGAAATCTTAAACGTATTTTGTTATCTGCTTTGAAAATCAATTTTATTTAAATGCTAACATTGGAAAGGTATGGTTATGATGACATTTTGTCAGTAGAGTTTCTTTGACGATGGGTCTAAGAAACATGAATTAGAATATACATGTTCTAACAATTAAATCTGTTTAAGTCGGCTCCTGTGGAGTGTCCTTTCGTAAGGCACTTCAATCCAACTGCCTCGGCACTATGTATTCTACGTGTTGCTGTGCCGTAAAATCTTACACGAAACCAATCCATCAAGCTCGATGTATGGAAGTGTAAAATGTGTGGCAGATCTGAATCGTAAAGTTCTAAGAACGGTATGTTAAGTCCCTTGTCAAAATAGTCCTGTCGTTTATCTGCAAGTTAAACCCTGTTATATCAAAATACCTGGTTAGTGTCTTTACGAATATTTTCTTTCTTCTAGAGTATTCTTTAAATAATTACTCGTTCTAACTTATGCTAAATATCTAACAATACTGCTATATTATTTAGCTGGGAAGGCAAATTCCATGAGTTACACGTCAAGAGTTCGTTTCTGAAACCACAAAAATACAGTCTCAAAGAATGAAATAATTAGAATAATGGGTTTTTTTTTATATGTTGATTGGAGGATATAATTGCTACAGCAAATCATAAAACCAAAGATATTCCACGAATGGACAAAAATGACAAGGGTGATAAAAATTGTAAACTAACAGATTTCCAAATCGCTTATCTATTCCCGTCACAAAAATTTACAACCAACATTTTAAACGACCTTATAATTTTATAAGAAAATTGTTAGACAAACATTGTGGGATAAATGTTGTGACATTGATATCTTTTGTATACTAAGAGTCCCCACTATTTACTGGCAAGAATACAATTACGATAATCCATTGTGTTCAAATTTAAACAGGTTTGTAGCTTATACAATTTTAGAGTATCCATTATGCCTAAGTTTCTCGTCTTACCTTCTTCCTTTAGCTATCGCTGAATAGCAGTCAAATATGACTCTAAATTACGTTGTGCGAAGTGGTTTACCTTTCATTAATTTATTGTAATTTTATAGGGTAATATGAATGATTAGGCGCATGGAAGAAACCTGACAGAACAAATATTATTTTAGAATTTATACTAGCCGTCAGTTGACATTTCTATACCTACATACTATTTTATTCTTTCGATGACCGCATTGACACATTCACTAAGTATGAAGAAAGGAAGAAAGTGAAAATCTGCAGTTAGGCAGAGAAAGTATCTTCATTCACCTATATTCCACATAGCCTAATTTGTGGTAGTAAGCCTAGTTTTAATGATATTATAATCCTCTTCGCACTGTCTTCAAGTCTCAAGCCGAGTACTCTATATTATGACCCGAACCATGTACGATTCTGCTCGAGTATTCCTGACATTTGTAACCTCCAGTTCATAGTCTTTGGCTTATTGCTCCTAATGTGTACCCACATACTAATTTGTACAATCTTTGCTTGGCGTTTCTCGATTCTTCTAATCTCTATAATAGTCCACACTACAATTCTATTTTCTTTTGCGTGTTGATATTGGAGTAAACTGTAAGTGTTGTGTCTGTGAAATAGATGAAGAACATCTTGTCGACAGTACAATGTCTGGTCTACTATGTTAGGACTGTGATAAGGTCCCACGCTATTTGCACCTTGCTGTTGTCATTATATTTTTCTGCTTTGATATCTTACCACATGTTCGCGTTATCTTTCCCACTTTGCCGAGAAAGCTACCAGTCAAATGGTGTGGCTGTTCAGCCGTACATATTGTGTTATTTACTCTTGCTTACCTTGCTTCACTCGTTAATCAAGCGATTGACTGTCATGCTTACTCCTGCCCATTTTTACCAATAGTGAGATGTCTTTATTCTGAATACTTGGAGTTGCCTTGTTTTTTTTTATTAGTGTCAGTTCTTGCTCTCACATGGCCGATACTCATGTTACGCTACCTAAACATATGTTTTATTTATTTTAGGAGAACGGGACATCGCATACAAAGCTAGCCTAAAGTGCCATTTCCATCCTTTTTTAAACAGAGAATCTTTAATAGAACACAGCATACAGCACAGAGTCAAGAACATTCAATTTTGTTATATTTTGGATTACGAACAACGCGATATTAAGGTTTCATACATTGCTACAGTATGCTCATATGTACATACAAGTAGGATTATAGAATCACATCAAAAGACGGTTAGTTATCAAACATCTAAATGATAAAATATTGCTTAATTTAGTATAATAGAACGATTAGCTGGACTAAAACATATGCTAAAGAGGAAACAAATGTTACGAGTAGATCTAAAACTAAATAACATTAATAGGAACAAACATATGCATTCATATATCTTCAACTCAGTTGCACTCACATATCTCTTACTCTTACAAAATGTACAAGCGATAACTTGTCCATTTGTATTTTCCATTTTCGTATTTAGCCATACTTTTCATTTTAGGTAGTCAGTATAACTAGTTCATGTATTGTGTCATGTATATTTAATTTACATTGTTAGTTAGTTTTTATATTATTTTTTTAAGTATTTCATTACTTGCTATTGTAATGTAACATTGTATGTTGGACTTGACAGTGTTCAAAAATAGAGCTCATTTCTGCTTTACTCGAAATGACTTTTTTATTTTCTTCTACATAAACAACCAATATATAGCTAAAGTATTATCAGTGTGTATGGGATTAAAATCAGTATTATTATTAATAGAAGTAAATCTGTTTATTTGGGTCTAGGTCTATGTTTTGGAATTACCTTAGTGTATTTTACATAATGTAGGCTATGGGTTTTTTTTTGTAAACACAAGGATCATTCTAGAAGGTTATGTTCCATTAGGTAATAGTTTCTTTTAGAAAATGCTAATTGTGACCTGCGGTCCATCAGAGAACAATATAATTTTGTAACTGAGAGGATTTGTCAGTCGTGCTTTAAGATCTAGCACGTTGAAGTTGTATTATATGTTGTGTTCAGTTGGGCTAAATTCTATTTCTTCAAATTATTGAATTCAAGTGAGTATTTTCTCTGGAAATACAAACGTGCTCTGATAAAATTCTTGGATAGAGACATTCATTGGAATTAATAATGAATTAAAAACCTGGAATTATATTACTGTGATTCTTACAAAAGACTGTTGATACATGGACACCCTATAAGCTACCACAGACACATCATCGCCTTCAGTTTTTGGATTTCTTTTCGACTCCTACTGAATTTTATTCAAGACGTTAGATTACTAAGACATGTGTCTATAATTCTTAGATTACTTTGGGATTTAATTCGCAATACCGTAAGTTCTTTTTTCCGTATTTATTTTGCATTCAAGGGAAATAAATTATTTGTTGAATTTTACAAAGCTTGTTGCCTTTCACGCTTTTCTGTAACTTATTTTAAGAGCATAGACTCGTAACAACTAACAGAACCACCTGGAGCGGAAAGTAGAAAACGAAGGAACAAAGGTATGAACTTCGTATTATCTTGAATTTTCATCGTGTTAATGATTTAGTTTTAATTTATCCCCTGTCATTCCTTTCCACCCCGTGATCTAATGATACTGTCCCGTTTATCGGCAAAACTTTGTCAATGACATTTTTTGCATTAAAATGGAATTGGCGTGGCTTCAAATGCCCGAATTTTCTCATGCAAATGTTTGCTAAATAATAAAAAGGCAGAAACATAATTGAGACACATTTATTTGTTAAATAACGAATATAGTACAGTGAATTCCATGAAATATTACCCGATATATTGACCCACAGTAACTAGCGAGAGATTTATTCATTGCTTCAGAGATATGCCGATAATAGAGTTACAGATCGCATGAAATTGATGCTTTCGTGACCGCCTTTCTGCCTGTATTGCTACTTTTCCACTAGGTACTTTAAGTTTATTCTTCCCACATAATTTTCCTCCCCGATTCAGGATTTGAAAATATATATCCTTATTTATATATTCACAAACAAGCCAGAATCCGAGGTAATAATGAATGGTGCAAATACACTACTAATTACGCGCATTATTTAGCTCTGATAATTTTATAGTTAGACGGGGACTTAAATAAACTAATGACTTGATAGAATACTAAAGTTTGCATTATTTAAGTTTTAGTAAAGGAAATGAAAACACTTTGGGAATTTGTTTCTTTGCGATAGGCAAGGATTTTGACAAATATTTCAAACTGGTCTGCTGACTTTTGATAATACAAGTTGCGTAGTTCCTGAGAAGATGACCTGAGTATTCAACAAGCTATGCTATGCCACAACAGCACCAAGAAGTTCATTCAAGTTTCTGCTTTCTAATCTATATATATTCTTTAATATTTAGGCGTCCAGATTTGCTGATTCTGTTACTAGTAAAAAGTATTTCTGATCAGTCCTACCTGGCGATGTTTTACACACTACCAAACGGAAGGTTTAAAAATGAAGATTTCATTAAATCTAAATGTTGGATAATATTACCCCCATTAAAAGAGGGCTGAAAGGCACGGCTAGTCATTATATAACAATTCACCAGCACACACTGGCTTACTCATTATATTTTACAGCTGTTGTTGTTGTGGGATTTAACGCAATTTATCAGCACAAGATAGGCTATACATAGCGGTTAGTATAACTAGCGGCGGAGGATCCCGGTATATCTTACTACCATCTAAAATGCGTTCAGTCATTAGCCCGTCCTTACCATAAGCTCTTCGACTTGGCTTAAAACGTTACATTCTAGGGATACTTCATTTGTGTACGACAGTGTTTTCTTTTAGTGAATAATGCTAATATGAGCAGAGGTTTTACTTGCGAATGTTGAATTGTTTAACTCTAAGCCGAGGATAGTCTCGTAAAATTAGCTCTTGTATATATTGTTGATTTAACCGAGGTTTTTTCACCTCTCAAAGCTGACTATTTATAGACAAAGTATATATGTGCATGAGGATTATGTTGTTCTAACAATTGGTTGGGAGAGATTTAGGCATTCCCCTTGTCTTGGAACATTATCTAAACATAGATTGAGGAATAGCCCCAAAATAATACTTTATAATTTGCATCACTAAATTTGAGTGACAATGGTCTTCAAATTCATCAAGAAGCAAAAGGACTTGCTTTCTGCACCGTCCGCGTCTTTACATCTTCTCAGACTTGGTCTAGATCATGAAACGTCACGTGCAAACTGGGTCAAGTGGCACCAATCCTTCTTTACGGTGGACTGTAATTTGAATTTATTTTAACTATCTGATGATATTAATATTATAGAGCCCTAAACAATAATTATTCATATAGTATGCAGGTAGATGCTTCAGCCTCTTTGTGCACGGAAGAAGACAAGTGCGTCCTCGAATGCAGAGGAAGCAGATATATGAATCGGCCTTGTCTGAAACAAGCTTTATTCATGGCCATTATCTTAATTCCTCAGCTCCCCAATACAGAATGGGATATGTTAGTGTTGTAAATATTTCAGGGTTGTGTTGCCTTTTAAAACTGATATGTGCCTTGAAGTACAATATACTCCACCTCAACCACCTACTTTCCCCCATTCCTCTCCTTGACTTCATGTCATATAGGAATCATAATTTGCCTGATTTAGCCGTAGAATGTGAAATTAAGACAAGTGAGATAACCCAGTAAGATTTGGAGACTACTATTTTAATTGAATGAACCTTTTAAGTGAGCAATATGTTTCCACACATTTCACGCAGTGAAGGAATCTATATTTGCAATCTGCCAACGCAGGTTCTCACTTGGGGAGTTGGTTGCCATGAAACATTATTACCCATGAACAAACCATAAAGTTTAAAGGCTAGATACAAAAAAGAAATATAATGTGGACAATTTAATTTCTTTGCCTTTACAAATGCTTATGCCATACAATTTAATTTGTTTGTTTTTTTACAAATGCTTATGCTATATATACTCAACGACATCTATTTATATAAAAAAACAATGATGAAGTGGCGATTCACGTTCAGAGAATTGAACATTACTCCATCATAGGGCAATTCATTTAACTCTCAAGCCAGATTTTCCGCATAAAGTCAGGCTGCTGCGTAACGTTTGAAGCTAGAATTTGATATAAAACACCCGAAGAACAAGGGACACTAGTATTTGTTTTAGCTAGCACCTGATTTCCAAGGCAAGGTTATTTTCAGACGTTTAGCGTCAATAAGCAACTAATCTGTTTATGCGCTATTTAAATTTGCCGTTCTGATTTTCTGTGGTTTACAAGATATTTATAATGCATTCACTACATATAGTTATATGAGGTATGGAGGTCGTGGGTTATTCTGTCAGTGACAATGCCTAAACCACATTTGACTTCACCATTTTCCTCTAGAACTAAAATGTCGTACCTTTTACGTTTTTACGCATTGATAAAGGAAGGCGGCACTCTTGATGTATGTGATACAGATATTGATACTTTGCATCCTCTCGTTAAATGAACAAATTACTTTCATGGAATCTTTCATTACAGTTTTATATATGGCCAAATTAACGTACTATTTTATTACTTATTCTTGATATTACAAATGATGTTATTTCTAAGTCTATATACAATTTCTCATAATATCCATAATTTCTAATATGCCTTGTTCCAGAATATAAGACATTCTTAGAAAACACCAATACACAATTATTATGCTAACAACTCACTGAACATTCAAAACTGGACTTATTTCATTTTGAGCAGAATTGATTCAAATGACCATTGCAGTTAAAAATTCGGAAAAGGTGATAAAGATAATATTTCTCAAAGACACTGAAATGCTGTAAGAGTATATTACACAAGGACTTGATACGTCACCTGACCCTCCGCTTCAGCACTTGATACCAAATTAAAAAGTCTAGTAAATGGATTCCTTAGACCAGTACCTTAAATCTGAAGAAGTAAAATATGGTCTATAGAAAGAGGAAGCAAATGTGTTTTGCCAATGTCATAGCTTGAAAAAAGAAAGGCACTTTTGTCGTTCTTTTAATTAAAATATTCATCAGTATACGTACGAGTACAAATTAACTTATATCTGAGTATATTTTGTTGTTTTACTATTAGCATCAAAATGTGTAAAGGTTTTCTCATTTTCCAGTCTAACATACATATAGGATACTTTATACTGGAGCCAACAGCATCGAATCTTGCTCAATCCTCTTATTTAGATACAAAGAAGATTCCATGATAAAGGAAAGAAGTTACAGGTAAAACTTACAAGAAAAACATCATTCATTGTGGAAGCAAAAGAAGGTCCTACCTCTAACTTTGTTCTAGAACAATTACTAAATTTAAAAGAACTTTGATGTACTTATGTCTTTTTTCCTCTGCCATTTATATCTAATCAAAATGGAGGGTTATTAAAAAGTATAGAAATTTCAAAATATTTTCGTATCTTGCAACAGTCAGGGTACAGTATGCACCATGTGTAAGTACCATATTTCACTCGTGCAGAAGGAATATGTTGTCAAGTGTAGTTCAATTAACTTCGTGTATAAAATCTCTTGCCTCTAGTTTTCCTTTTCGTACCAGATGTAGCTTTCACTAAACTCAACATCAACAGTGGATTCTTCCTGAACGTTCATGGATTATCATTATGTCCTTAAAGGACTGAAACATCAAATATCGGAAATCAATTAAGTCTATTACCCAGCATCAGTGTACCTCGAAACTGACTTAATATAAATCCGGGAGATTGGACTATATAGTGTGGTGTAACTAAATGGATACTACAGAGACATCAGTGGAAAATGGCCAGTGTACTTTGTGTGAAGTGTATTTTGTCTGTATACCTATCATGTTGCAGTACGTAATGTGCAATAAAAGGAATTGATATATCCCACTCTAGCCCATTTAATGCGTTGTTCCTTCTCCAAATGTGATATATAGGTCTCTACAGTATATAAATATTACTTAAATATCTACCTTATGTTTGTAAATCCCAAAGAACATGCCCATTTGTTACACTGCAGCCATAGCTATTTAATACTTTATTTCAACCAGCAGCTGAAAGTACTATAGGAAACTGACAATATTTCATCTTAACATAGATGTGTTGGTTTGCTGAAGTGTCCGTATTACCGTCGTTAAATAAACTGTGTCGCACAAGGCATTCCACTGACCACATCTGTATGAATAAGCATGGGTAAAGTTGCAACTGATTTGGCTTCAGTATGCGTACCATATAGGATGCTAAAGTTTAGAATAAATAGTGTGTTCGAAATTAAAGGAAGGCATTGCAAATCTCTAGACCTTTAGTTTTTAACAGCTGTTTAGTCCATATGGTTGAATATCACTCCTAAACACATGAGCAAAATACATTCTTACAGGAACATAGAGTACTGTTTTTAACTTATATGACGTGAGGCATTGTACACAAATCTTTCTTATCAATGTATTTACAATAAACTCCCAGAGAAAGTCGTATCTTAAAATAACCCTGGCTTTGTAGGATTGAAATATTTCCATTTATGTTCAAATTTAACGTGAACACTATCATCTCGAAGATACATAAGCATCATCAGATTTATTGTTCCATACAGAGTTACTTCTATTCATGTCGGCAACAATTGAAAAGGATTGCGTTAAAGTTCTTGAAACTGACATATCTTCTAAATTATATTATGGATTCAAATGAGAACACTTGGACAATATCTATATATGTTGAAGTTCGTGCCATGACATGCAGAGAATTCTTTCTTGCATGTCTCAGCTGCTTAAAAAACAAGGAAAACTATGTTGAAAGGTTAGCGTGAAATCGTTTGAAAGTCTGGTGTCTTCCATCACGGTGATAGCATTCAGCTCAGACTTATATCACATAACGCATTGATCTTTTATACCACTCATGGAAAGCGCCACATTTCTTTCTTTCCATTAGCTTCGTAGACGTGAACATACATCAGTTTGTATGACGTTATTTAAAGCGTTCAGGTTTATCATTTACATTCAATTCTTAAAATAATCCTTTCTTCTTCTAATGAAGTCGATAAGCTCGTGGAACCCATGAAGGGTCTCTGATCAATAAATGGAATTTGTTTTGAATATCAAGTGTTCACACATTCCCTGAAAGAGAACAAAATCAAACAAAATATGCTAAAAGTGACCAACCATCTTCACGAAGCTGATGTGCAATAAGGCAATTTAGTCCAAACAGAATGCATAAGAAACGATTGCTTTCAAAAGGAAAACAAAATTCAACGCTGTTTTCAAAATCAAAACATTTAGGAGCTTAATAATTACATTTTAAAACCTGTTCCACTGGAACTGTGATTGAAAGTATTCATCGTTACAGTTTCGTAATTATTTCTTGGCAGTGTCATACGTGTTTCAGTGATATAAAGCTGTTATATATATTATGCCAGTGACACCTGTTGGATTTGACATTGTCAAGAATTAAAGTATATTTTCTACCTGATCTGAATCATTGATTCGGGAACAAATTATTCATAACAACCTGAGTCTAGAACTCTGGAAATTCACCATGAATTGCCAGGTCTAATTGATGTTTACTACACATTTTATGTTATAATTCTAGTGATGGACTTCTAATTATATTTAAGGATTTGTTGTGTAAACATTAAGAGCCTTCTAGAAGGTTAGAAGGTCATATTTCATTAGGTTGTTTAGAAAATGGTAATTGCCATCTTAAGTCAGGTAGAGCACTATATAATCTTGTTTTTCGAGAGATTAATTACTCATGCTTTAGGATCTTAGTACAATTAGTTGTATTATTATTGAGTCCAGAAGTTCAATTGGGGTGGAATTTATTCAGATTATTTATTCACTTTAAATACAGAGCGCTCATGAAAATGGATGCTTTTTACTTTTAAATTTCAAATATGGATTTAATTTCTGGATTGTATTAGTGTGATCCAACAAATGAATGTTGGTACATCACCACGACATGGGCCACCACAGACATATCAACACTTTCAGCGTTGGATTTAATTTGGATTTCCACTAGAGTTTATTCAGAAATTTTATTATTAGGACTTGTGTCTATAATTTTAGGATTATTTTGGGATTTAATTCGCAATACCGTCAGTTCCTTTTTTACATTTTCACTTTGTATTCTAAGGAAATAAATTCTGTGTTGAATTTAACAAAGCTTGCTGCTTCTCATTCTTTTCTATTACTTGTGTTAGAACCATAGAGTAGTAACAATATTTAAACTTTCGCTCATCAAAATTATTATCCTTGGTTCTCTAAGTTCAACCATTCACGTTCTAACTCTTGTTCTATTCATCTTTTTCATTTGATGATCACTTTAACTTGATGTTTGCTTTGGGTTTCTTGCAAGTAGCTCTTCCTTTTATCAATTTCGTTCACTTTGACCTAATTCGTGTCTGATTTGAAATCATTACATTTTATATGGTATGGAAGTTGGTTTCTTTCTTGCGCATCTCTTGCAATACTGTGTTATTGTACATACCTATCCATTTTATTATCAATGATGCTACCGTGATTCACCATTTTAATCCTAATTATGGTTAATCTTGGTTATATTCTTAACACAGGTATCATTCACGATGTTATGGAGTACACCTCATCGCAATTAGCTGCCACACTACATCTCACGCCAAGAAACAGAATGACTGTCGCACATAGATATTTGAACACTCCTCAATGTAATACCGCTTACGTATCATTTTGATACTTTGGCTGTCGTTGTAAAAAGTACAAACTGTTAATGCGAAAGTATTCACCTAATTTTGTAATTTCACGTCCGACAGTATAGATTTTATATTGGATGCAAAAGTCGCAAACAGAAGCGTCCGACACAAAAGTAGATTCCTTCCAAAGTTTAATCTTCATTCAAGCTATAACAGAGGGCGACTGTCCCGTATGCAAAACAAACTGGTCACATCAGGCAGTAAATTATCGAATGACCTATTTCATGGGAAAAAATACAGAATTAAGCCAGCCATGGTTAACTTGAAAGATAAGTTTTTTGCTTGACCATTTGACCATTATCTTTATTGTGATAATCGGTTACACAACAAAATCATACGTGTCATCCTGATAATTTGGGACAGATTAGCTATATGTTGCGAATCCCTTTATTTTAATGAGTTTCAATTTCTTTCCTAATTTTGCACAAAATGAATCACAGTCATGTTGGTACTTCCAATTAGTTGATTGGAGAAGGAGTCTTATTGTTACCAAAGTGGGACCATTGTTTCCCGAGACTCTAATTAGTGGTTTGTAGCAACTACGAAATCCACAAATGTCTTATCCCAGGAACAATAATGAATTCACAGCGTATTGCACTCTGTTATTGCTTAAAGTCATTTAAGTCATTACTATGCAACCGTACATATGACTTTAATGGTGATTAATATTTATGAAATACTTTGTTGGCAACATTTCTCATTAAAATATTAAAAAGATTAAATGTAGTTTTTTCTAGAGAACTTGTGCATATGGAATGATACACCTGCATATTTTTAAGAACCAAGTGAGTGTTGTAATTAATAATACCAACATACATTAGGTGCATGAATCTTATGCTATCAACCTTTATGAACGTAAAAACGTGTTTTGAGTCATGGAAAAAGCTGTGTCTAAACATAAATGCAACGCTGTAGTTATTTTCGTGAAGCAATGGGTGATAGGGAACAGAGGCAAGCTTTCGAAAGATGCCGTTGCAGGAATGCTTGTGGTATCTGGTACAAAGATTTTAGAACAGCATATAATGCACAGCAGTCTTATACTATCTGAATAGAATGCTAACTTCGAGATAAAATTTTATGGCAGTCGTCTATTGGCAAATTCCTTTTATCTGCTTGTGTTGCATTTTATTTTATAAACTGTAGAGAAAACTGCGAATAGACGTGTTAGCACTTACAAGGAAGGGAAACAATGAAATGGAGTGCGTCAAAAAATAGTAGGTGATCACTAATCAGAAAAAAAAACTGTTTGTGAAATGGGACAAATGAGAAAGCAATATAAACACTCAATGTTGATTGGTTCAGAAAAGTATTTTGCCGACAGATAGTGAGAAGACAGTCACGCAGGTTGAGTATCACATGCCATCTGGCACAATAATGATCTAAACTGTAAATATCTATAGTTTGAAAGAAAAACAAAATATTTCCAAAGGCTTTTGAAATGCGTTTGTCAAACATTCGGCCATATGCTCTAGTGAATTTGATGACATGCATATGATACAATAAATGTGGCGAATGTTACACGTTTCTATTTATTCTGTCCTTCTTATCCATAGGCTCTACTGTTCTTTCTGCTTGTTAATGGATTATCACTGTAAGATAACAATATTAAATAGAGCATTTATATCAACACTAGTGTGATCAGTAAATGATGGCTTCCAAAACTATCAACATGAACAATTTCTTATCTTCTCACTTAAATTGATAACTGTTTAAATTCATGTGAGAATCATAACTCGTTATTACAGTATGTTCTCATCTCTGATATATCCCAGGACATATGTGTCTGATAAATGCACATTCTAGAGAAAAATGCACCGATGGGGAAATGAAAGTTTGCGTGAATATACTGAATGTATTGCAAAAGGTGCTTTATTTTCCTTGGTCATAGATAAAACATGAATTTGAATAGATTGAAAAATACCTCTGGAGTAAAGTCTACGTTGTTGTTTGCTCTTTTCTATTTAAAGTTTTGATAACATTTTTTCATTTTTTTCATTTTGTATATTTGTACTTTTGTATTTGTTCAAAATAGTTTAGTTGATCGAAACCGGAAATTAAAATAATGCTAAGTTCTTACAATTATACAGAATTAAAGTTTATTTACATGCGTTGCTTAGAATTTTAGTTGATGCTTAACTTACTTAAACATTGCCATGAGAAGTTAAAGCAGGATACCAACAGGTGGAACAATAAAAGCCAATTTAGTGATTAAAGTTGATAATTAAATTTTATATAGCATTCTTGTTTCTAGCAAGTTGAATAAATTTTGAAGATTGAAACAGCCATTAGCAACAAATTCCAATTGAACAAATGGGATACAAATATATTCTACCTAACAATGTCATATATACCGTAGTGAATGTCAAATATTAGTATCCTAAATTTCTAACGTGCTTGACAATGTTACCACTTGATATCAAGAGTACTTTTGTTAATTATCATTTATATGCAAATGAAATTAATATATACATAACGATGAAAATGATCCAATCAATGAATTAAATGGCATTTAGGATTGTGGATAGCATGTACGACTAGCAGCAATGTCAGAAATTGTAATGGAACGTGTGCTATTAAGATCCAAGGCTGTTCATTAAACTTCATTTTATATAATTTGCCATCAGTTTATAGGAACTAAATGCTCTGTTGTGTATTTGTCTTCTTCTGATTGTCTCCCATATCTCTACGTAAGATACGTTTTTCAGTTGCTGTTTATTCATATCAGTTGAAGAAAAGCATTTCAGGTGCTAATAACTCCCTGTTCTCCATTGAGTATGGAAGTATTAGGTTGCCATCGATGTGAAAAAATATTTATATTGCATATGTATACATGACGACTTCTTGCACGTAAAATAATGAACACAAAGTCAAGTTACCAGTTGCAATTTCTTGACGCGACTGTATCGACATGACGAGAAACTTGCTATTTATGTTGCCTTAGTGACATGTTGACACAACATATCTACATAATTTTGTAGACAATTGCAGTCGGTACTCTTTTTTGTTGACGCAAACTCGATGCCTTGATCTCATATGCAATATAATTATCTCGACACATCGATGACACGTTAACGCTCATATACATGAGAGATCTGAGATGAATGTGACAACCCTGACAGAATGTATCTACCACGGCTTCGGAAATGTGAAGGAAACGTATAACAATACATATTGTGGTGCAACTCTGTAACCTTGTTAAATATGACAACGTTCGGATCACAAATAGCTAATTCTTACGGAGACGTTGTATGCATATCAATATCAGCATAAAAAGAACTTCCCAGAGAGGTTAAATCATTAAAATATAGATAGTTAATTGGGATAATTTATTGACCTTTCTGTGTTCAACTTAGTGGCCCCGAAGAGGACAGAAAGATGACTTAATAAGAATACATTCTTTGTGCCTTTGTTGTTAGTTTTCATGTTACTGTCACCACTACTAAAAATTAGATAAATTGGTATGGTTGACCCTTTTGTTCGGTCATTGGAGATGTATCAATATCATCTTGATTCTGTATATACATGTGTCGATGATGCTCAGTGTTTATTCAGTACTTTTGAATACCTGAATCTGAATCTATTAAGCCAATTTTACCAATCTCATGGCACTTAATTAACTTGATCGATATATTTCCAACGACGAAGGTCATTTGAACAAGCGTATAAGCTCTCCAAGAACTATTGTCCCTGGGTATTAATGACTTTCAATATTTTTATGGATATGCTTTGAAGTTTTGAACCCTTCATTAACATTCCATGTTCACCATTTGCAAATAATATGATGGTCCTCAGATTCGTACAAACACAAAAGTATACAATGTCTGTAATTATACAAATCTAGTTCTTAACTTGAGACACCCTGGTCATTCTCTGAGTGAAATTATTAGCTAAATCAATTTCGCTTCAGTTGAATTGATACGAATTTCTAACAACATACAAGGGACCGAGTAGACACAAATTGTTTTTCACTAGCCTAGCTTTATTCTGAAAATATTAAAAACTACCGAGTGAGAGGTTCCAATTAAAGGCCCATAGTTAGGTAAATACATCAATTGTGAAGTAGTTCCAGATAAAGTAATTTAAATGAGATGACACGTCCTGCTATTAAAATTGCGACAGATAACATACGACAAACCCCGTCAGTATTATTATGTTGTATTGATACCTAATAATCAAATCTTTCTCGAAGACGGGTGCAAGGGATGATGAATGACTAGACTTTTGTGGACCGCTGGTACAAAAATGTCATATCGTAATGATAGTTTTTGCTTGCAATTTTATTACATTCAGTCTTCATTCTTCTTTTATGGACGATCAATATCTATAAACTATTTAAACGATACAAACTATGTGGATAGTAGATATACCATATCCATATGAAGCAATTTACATTTAAGAAATGTTTACTTGAAAATCCCGATATATGCAGTCTGAGCCGGGGAGCACCGACTGCATATACAAGTTTAAATGACATATTTTATCAGTGCGGAGCCTTCAAGGTCTATCAAAAGTGTTCGAGTTTTTGACCATACATGTTCACAGTATTTGCATGGCGATAAGCTGTTGATTAGACTGACAAGCTTCTAAAATATATCAGTTAAATGGATGTCTTGCATAACAAAATTTTCACGTCTGGCAAACAGGAATAGGATCAGATAACTTTGTGTGCACATCTATCGACGCCACAAAATTACAGTAAAAATTGAAGTTCAAATAAAAACTTTAAAGAAGAGATTTTACTTAACATCACACACACACACACACACACACACACACACACACACACACACACACACAAACTTGTATGAGCGGACTTGCATAGTGACCAAATTATACAGGGGTCCCGCGTGGCCGAGCGATGGAAAGCGCTCTCCTTTTCTCAACAGTTCCATATCACCTCTGTTAGCGTGGGTTCGTGTCTCGGGTTCAGACAATGTGAGAATGCTTACCAGTGGGTTGGTGGTTCTTACCGCGGTTTTTTCAAGTTCTTCTTGCACCAAATATACTGGCCGCCATGTATAGACTATCGTGTCCAAAAGTGGCGTTAAACCCCAAAACAACAACAAGAACAACAACTAAGTTATATGGATTTTGCAACATAAGTGGAAACAATAGCCGACACAGATGCTTTATTTCGATAGTACATGATTAAATTGTTAATATGTTGTTTTTGTATGGCTCATTCTAATCACCACCAACACCACCACTACCACCACCAACCAATATCGCCGCCACCACTATGTTGACCAATTACATTGCTATACATTTTGAGAAAAAAGTTCATGATGGCTTTTAAATTCAAGAGTATAAGAGTAAGGGTAATGTCAAGGATAGATATAATGCGAATTTGTTATGTGTAAGGATAATGTCAAATAGAGATAATGTGTGTTTGTTATTTGTATGGATAGTGTCAGATATAGAGATAATGTGTGTTTGTTATGTGTAAGGATAGTGTCAAATATAGAGACAATGTGAGTTTGTTATTTATATTTGTAGTGTCAAGGATAGAGATAATATGAGTTTGTTATGTGTATGGATAGTGTCAAATATAGAGATAATGGGAGTTTGTTATGTGTATTGGTAATGTCAAGGATAGAGATAATGTGAGTTTACTATGTTTGTGGGTAATGTCAGTGATAAAAATAATGTGATTTTGCTATGTTTATGCCTAGTGACAAGGATGGAGATTCATTTCGGTATCGTGCTAGCGTAATACATATGTGATTATTGCCAATGTCTGAAGCAATTAATGTTAATTTGCAACAAATACTTCCCATTTAAGATATGCTACAAGAATGCTGCATAAGAGTTAGACTGAATAGATCACATTTACCTTCAACCATATACTGTAGATACTTTGTCAGCTCCTACATAGGCGACAAGACAATTGAGTTACATGTAAAACAAAAGTCCACAACCCTAAACAATGCAATAAAATTTAACCCTGTCAGACTGTTTTTATCCTCTACACTTGCACTGACCGATGGATCGGCAGTGGTAAACACAATATCTCCAAGATTTATAAAGCTACGTGGGGACAATTATGCAAATAAAAAGAAAATTCATAACCCTCTTACAGCTAATCATTATTAGAAAAGAACTGGGTATTCTTAGGTTGAATAGGTCAACTACTTAGATCATTGTATTTCCTTATGTACCCTGAACGGGTCTTTTAGCATTATTTGTACATTATAGACACCGATCTGAACCGTTTTCCTTTTGGTTAGAGATTATTACTTATATTCATATTGAGGTGAGATAGCGGAAATACGTTCTAGTCACCTTCAGTTTCAGAGACGCTTAGTGCAACAAATAAGATATCGTTTATAAGAACTCAGTCTTGTTATCTATTTAATCGCCTTGACTAAACACAGCAGATTAAATGACATCTGAAATACAATAAATAATTATTTTGATTAAGTGATTGTTATTAATTCTTGTCGTCACTTGTGTACATTATCCACCTAATGAATGTTTGCGCATGCTTTTTTGATAAAAATTTGCGTTAAGAAAATTTGCACCCACTTACATCAAGCCTGCTGGCATTTGATCAATCTGTAATTGTACTGTGTCGAATTTTGAAGAAGTACTGGATCCTAAAGTTGAATAAATTGTGCATTAAAATTTTATCATAGTCAAGCCAGAATAGTCTTTGAGAAAGTTCACTTTCATATTTCCCTTGTTTCATCTATGAAACATAAAAGGGCCTACGTTAAGGTTCAGTAGAATTGACCGTAACGCTATCATGAGAAAGTACAGTAGGGTTACCAGCCATGACCGCGGTAGAGAACTCCATGTCAAATAATTGATCTTCAAAGGAAAGCGGATTGCGTCGTGTCATGGGCTGTCAAAAGCTGATGAAAGACATGATTATTTTGGGAAAAATTTAGGAACAGTTGCTTTCGATTGGTCAGTTAAAATGAAAGCGTACACTTTAGAAGTAGTCTGAATTTAAGGTAGCGACTTGGCGCAGAATTCTTTAGTCCAATTTTGCTTGCGAGAAGTCGAATTTGAGACTCCGGTAGAAAAACCTGAGAATAGAGTTTTCCCTCGTTAACAAAGTAGAGAGACCAGATAGCTGTCTTGAAAGGAAAAAATAGGCTATAGTGTTAGGACGCACGGTTTGTGTGGAAAAGAAACAACATTCAGGTACACAATTTTAATTTCCATGTAATTTTCTACTTTGTTGTTTGGTTTTATGCAAATGTGTAATATTTCATAGGGATTTATGAATGATCCAAATATTCAAATGTGTGGTATTTTATAGGTATTTATGAATTAATTTCCTTTGTCTGTAGGATGATACTGTTTATCGTGAGTTAATGATAACTGCATATTTATATATGATTTTGTAATGCTCAAATGATCTTGCAGGTTATTGGTTACTGTAAGCTAGAAATTAGTGAATCTTATGCAATAGTAATCGAGCATTTATCTTATTGAGTGGAACTGGCTAGCCAGATGTAAGAAGACGTATAGTAATGTACGCTGATATATACGGCAGTATTGTCTGTATACAGCGCACGTGTCAGTTTCTAATCAATTGCCGCTTGGAGCGAGAGCGATGAGCTGTTTAATTAAGGTCAGACTTGGTATATTGCAATGGTCATTTGTAACTATAGATAAAGATTGTACCTTACCTCAAATACAGTATATTTGTAAGGACCGGTAATCTTTAAGGTCACATTATGTCAGAATTTATGCAGTGTGGATATCTATTTACGTCTCTGAATAACGGAAGTAAGAGAATTTATATATACGGATAGGTGGTGAACATATATAGCTTTAGTCGTAATCTTGTCATTTAAGGGAACAGCTTATATATTCCTCCCGAGAAACCCGATGAGGACAGTCCAAGAGGGAAGTCCGCAAATAGAAAGCTCAGAATAGCAGGGTCAGAGGAAGAACCAAGCATACACGCTAGACGTGGAATACACAAAGTCAAGAGGGAACGACGCCAGATGATGCAAGTCAGGCGAGGACATTGTACTCTTTTCACCACTCGTTACTATGATGAACGAATTCGGAAATTGAACACTGCTATTAAATTCCGTTAATGTAAATCGGTTGGATTGTAATTGCAATTTTAGTTTATGTATTAATTAATTAAATTTATTTTATTTTTATTGTTTAAGGGGGATCGTATTTGTTTATTTCCTCTCAATAGTCTTGCTCAGTTCTCTGTCAATGTTCTATCTATCTATTCACACTGGGCAATAACATCGATGGAGGTCACCCCCTAGATAACGATCGCCAAATCAATTAACAGAGAGGCACACACCACACGCACGTGTGCGTCTCACGACCACGTTCCCCCCCCCCCCGTTACAGTAATCTACCCAGATTACGGATCCTTGAAATCACCCGTAAACTCTAGATTAGGGAAAACCATGCTGTGATTGAAGAACACAATATTTATAGCAGAGTGCTTTTGGGGAATAAATAAAAATTTTCCAATCGTATTCTTGCACATTCGAAAGACAGAGAGACAGAGAGACAGAAATACAGAGAGGGACAGAATGGATACTCCAGAAGGGTATAGAAAAACACCTTTAATGTGCATTGAACTTTCATAGCATATTAGATGCTGTTAAAGACATTATACTAATTGTGTTTTCTCTTGTAACTAGAGTTACTGCTTACCGAAAATTTTCTATTCTCAGACTCTGGTCACAACTTGGTATTGCAAATTATTTAGTCTTATAACTCACGTGACTCAGTCGTGCTGATATTACAATGCAACCGCCAGATTATTTGCAAAGATATATATTTATTCATTCTGTCTGATGGATTGTGTTTAGCTTACAAATGTTTACTCCGTCTTAGGTAATAAAGACTTCAGCATTTTGTTATTTACACATGCCACTACTATAGAACCGGCATGAATGGGAGATGTGAATGATCTTCTATAATGCGAAGACCTGTTACTCTGTTGATAAGATTAAAGGGTTTTTATATTAGGCCGCATTTGTAGTCAGCATAAAGATGAATCATATAGGCTTATGCTTTCTCTCTTCTGAAGTCTGCAGGACGAAATCATCATAACCCTATTGTAATAACATGGTCCATGCGTTCGTTTGCCTGTCTGTCAATAAGTTGCTTTCTGCCGGGTAACCTTGATCGGAAATATTTGATTTCAATGACAATTGCTTTGCATCATTTATACCACTCCGGAGGTTCGTGTTGTTTATACAGTTAAAAATGTATGGGTCGGAGAGTATGCATTTAGACCGTATGTCTGACATGCATTTGCGAGCTCTGCATTGATATTTTAAATTCCTGAAAGTGAAAGATATGAATTACAACAAAACGAACCGACACGCTCTTCTGCGTTTTGATATTTTAAAATTTCATAAGCGCACCTTTGGAAAGTAATAATAAAGCATACAGTATAAACGGGTTGTTTATTTCAAAGACATGCAAACGTAGTGTACTTAGTGCTATTTCCGGTACATGTCCCTCGCACATAGATGAAGTCACTTTCATCTGCTGTCTGCTTCAGACAACAGGCAGGTTTTCATAATTAAAGTAAACGGCAATACTAGAGACATGTCAGTGTTTGATAACTCTTTCAACATTGTGGGTGTTGTAGAGGAAACAAGTTTGCATTGTGTTTTCCTTACTTTCGATGCTACATTACATTAATGAAACACCTAATGAGCTCAACATTCAGCCAAGTTCCTCATTATCTATAGGATTTATTGCTGTCGGTTGCTCCGCCTCCCATCTTTGATTACCACAAGGGTACTGTCCTGGGAATAGTGACATTGCAATTATACTGAGGAGAACTCGAGTGGCTTTAATTGCCAGTATTCCATGATATAATTTACATGAATTGTACCCCTGGTATTCCATCTTTCTAACTTTGTTTTGATATAAATATTGTTGAATTTATACTGACTGGGACTCAAATGTTTTCAGTTTCCTGCTTTCCTCGGCATAATTTGCAGAAGTTATGGACCTTAGTTGATCGTCCTACTAACGTTGATTTCCAGAGAATAAAAGTACCAAGGATTATTAGACCCTAACCGAATTTGTAATGCAGTTACGTCCAGATTATATCTAGACTAACTACAATTTATAGAACTCAAAAACATAATTGACATGAATTGTGTATGATTTCTTGTCGTCGTAACTTTGATTTTTCCAGCATTACTTTCATGGGCATTGTTGTACCAAAGTTGGCATTCAACCTGACATTAATAAAACTTTAAATAAGCTACCATTTCCATCGTTTACAGTTATCCCGCAGTCAGGCCTTTGTGTAAGTTTAGAACCTAGATATTGATAAAAAGTACAAACAAACACTCATATCTGTTTTAGCTGGCAGGAAATTTCTGAGGAAAGGTCTTTTTTAGACATTTAAAATTGATATTTTAGTAGCAAAGACGAGTCATTCGAATAAATGTTCTATTTAAATTGTGTTCAGATTTTGATACACATCACAGCTTCTATCCCTCATGACTTTTGCCCATTTTAGCAAGCTAGCCGCGTACTTTGTGCAGCCCGCGGACTATTAGGATCATTAGCATTAATAATCCACAAAAGTAAAGTCACCAAAACGAACAGCCCAGCAAATAACCAGTCGTACAAGATAGACGAAGTGACGCAGATCAGTAACCTGCAAAACCGCATATGATAAAAGACAACAGCACATCCGATGTATCTGAAGAGAGTTACACGAATGCATCTTCTGATGATAGGAGTGAACATTTTAACAGTAATGAAGAAATCCAAGAGCACATGAATTAGAGAGAAGCTTTTAACAATGTCAACATGTACTTTTACCAATCAGTAGGATATGTTTTATGAAATGATATGCAACAATGCAGAAGTGGAGCAGCGCGAATACTTGAGGAAAGTAGCAACGGCTATTATAAGGCACAAATAACTAAAAAAAAAAGGTTAATGCAACATCAGTGGTACAACAACTGAAACAATTTGCAGGTGAGCGTAATGTACGAATATAAAGAGATGTAAGAAAGCCGATTTACTTGCATTATTAGGTGTGTTTGAGGATGAAAAAACCGTCGTCGTATTGCATCTGTCATTGCTGCTGAAGCTACTGAGGCCTCTGTGCAATTACGAGTACCTGAATTTACGTTTCTTAAGCGCAGTGGTGAATTGGAATACCATGTGGCAATTATCCACCGCACACATACAAACAAGGTGAAGACGCTCGACAACAGTTATTAAGTATGATTCCTAGAATCATATCAATGTTTTAGCGCTCTAGCTCCGCCGAAGTTAAAGTAGATATTATTCTTAATGCGCATTTGGTTATATCACTTGACAAGGATATATTTAAAACTGCTACACCATGGATTCACACCAGAGCTTGTACAATCCTGAATCGTAGTGATACCAGGGTCATCAAGGAAGAAATTGATAAAGGCTTTGAAAAGATTCAGGTGACGTTGGAGCCCCCCCCCCCCCATGCAGATAGGGATCGACTCTTCGCTCTTCGGAGATGTGTACACAATAATGTACATTTCTCTCCATATCAACCGCTTCATGGGTCCAGTTGCATACCGACATCCAAGTACGTGACCACTGTTGCAACGCGTGCGCGTATAGAGAGGATGCACAAAACGCATGTAGTTTACAATTATGAATTTACCCAAACAAAACAAAACTTCCTGTGCTTCATTACTTGCGTTGGTATGATGGCCACTGCATATTGCCGACAGTACCATTAACGTCAGAGGTACCAATAAGTGTTATTACAAACAACATGAAATAATACACGACGTCCCGTCTGGGTCACCTGCAGTTCATTAATTCATTATAGTGTCTGAATTAGTCCCTGGGCAAGACAGTGAGCAATCTAGCGGTGGGAAACTTCAAAATTACTAGTCGATAATGTGCCACTAATATTGATCTGTTAAGGAGAAAAGGCGTGTACCCATAGGAGTACTTGCACGATTAGGTTGTTGTTGTTGTTATAGGGTTTAACGCCATTTTTCAGCACAAGATAGGCTATACATGGCGGCCAGTATAAATGGTGGAGGAAGAACTCGGGAAAACATCGGAAAGAACCACCGACCAACGAGAAGCTACTGGCAAGCTTTCTCACATGCCCACACTGGCCGAGCCCGAGACTCGAACCCACACAGACAGAGGTGAGATGGCAATGATCCGTAACGGTGAGCGCTTTAGACCACACGGACATTCGGGACCCCTGCACGATTAGGAAAAATTTGCTTGAACTCAGCTGCCACCGATTGAAGCGTTTTATTCGTCGCTGTCACATGAATGTACTTTTGCCAACGACTATGCGCACGCAAAGTTTGGTCAGCATTTGATTGCAAAAACATAGGTGACTATCACGATCTATATCTGCGCACCGATGTGTTATTACTCGCTGATGTACATAAAAATATTCCTGACACTGCCATGCACATGTACAAGGTAGATCCCGCACATTACTTCTCATCTGATATGTCTTCGAGAGTGATGCGAATTCAAACACACAGCAAATATGATACTGTCTTTAAAACATTGCATGGTTGATTACCGAGGTACTAAAGTAAGTTTGTCACCGCTTGATACCAAGCGATGGACACTTCCCTACGGAATCGCCACTTACGCGGACGGCATCGTGCTATTGTGAATCACATTACGGCTGATGCACTAGTTCATTGATACGTCAACGCGTTAAAATATTTTTGAGATAGTTCCGTATTTGCTGGAACTACTTGCAAATCCTCTCTCACAAATCTCCGTTTGGTGAGGTGAGGTCCTCCCGGTGACTGACCCAAATGGTTGGTTGTCCTGGAGAATCAGTACGTTCCGAAATAATAAATACTTCGACGGCACATAACGGGTCAGTAGCTCGACGTTGACCACCATCTAACTTTCCTGATGCATACCGATACCGAGCAAACAAGTTTACGGGCGGTTCTAACGGTGGCGGCTGTGAAATCATTTTCTGATTATCAGTTACCGTCTCTTGTCGAATCGCATTAGATTGTTTTAATCCGATTACATATGTGATTCTTTGTATCTGCTTACAACATCTATAATGGCTAACGCGCATTTGTATGTGCACACTCGTGCACGGCGTCCACGTACACGATCGTGTGGAAGAAATGAGATCAGTCTGATCTACTTCATTGGTGTATGGACATCAAATCATGCACGGGAAATCTTCCTTGTACAAAAACCTAACAATCAATAAAATGACCAAGATGTCGGTGAAAAGTTGAGTCCAGAACATTCTAAGTTGCAAATAATGCCAGATTTTGAACTCAAATATCAGTAAACAACTTTTTCAGAATGATAAAGGTCAGGTAGGCCATAACTACTTTACTCTAAATCACGGACAAAAGATCAAGCACACGAAATAATTTAAATATACACAACAATGCATGTCATTTTAATGTAATTTCTGTTATCAGAATGAACGGTATGAATCATTTCATGCTCGTATAATATGAATTCTTGATAATTTTGTTTAAATAGGTTTGCAAAAATGCATTTGCAGAAGAAGCATCAGAACCATACTCCATGTCATTAGGAAGCCTAAATAAAAAGATGTTATACTACCTATATCATATAAACCTTCACCGAGTTTTAATCAGGAAATTTTTCTGTTTGGTAAATAATGTAATTGGTGGACATGTAATATAAGGTCCAAATTTATATCTAAAACTATACATAATTTCTATATATAGTCACTATACTACGTATAACATTATAGTCATTATCAATAAAATGTACCCAATGCACCATCAAAAGAAATCAAGTCATGTACCCAGGACAAAACCGAAAATATTATTTCTACTAGTGGCACGTGCTTATTAAAAAACAGTGCATGAACCTTTATATATCATTACTTATGCATAAAGATGAAGATAGGGTACCTTAAATAACAATCACAATTAGGAGTGGAATGATAGGGGTATTCCAAATTGATAAAGTGGAAGCAAATCTGATTTATGTAAAAATATATTGATTTACAATTCTAGGATGTGGGTTATGACGTTTAGAGGTCGTCATCTGGCTCTGATATCCAATGTTGACTTTCACGCGGGTGCCATTAATGTTTGAGACCGTTGCCACTTTATTCCAAACGTGTAGGAGTACATACCCCCAATATGAGGCGAATACTCCGAGTGCAAAAAACAAAACAAATTGGAGTCATCACAAACATGAGTTTTCCATCCGTTATTTTATAGAAACGTATTTGATAGTATGACACGAAACTCTCAGTTTCATAGCACACACCATGCCATACAACGGATCGCTTGAATGGAGTTTGCAGACCTATTGCTGTACATTATGTTGGTCAATATTTGAGATGAACACTAAGTACAGCTAGAAGGACGGGTCATTTGTATAAGAGCCATATAAGATATTTACAACCAGCTTCACATTATTGATATTCTTCGATTTTCAATACGGAATACACAAATCCTAGCTGTTAATTTTCATACTTAAATCTCAAAATACTATCAGTCAGAATGGAGATTTGTCTGAAACACCTATCTATCTATCTATCTGTTTGTCTGTCTATCTATCTATCTATCTATCTATCTATCTATATATATATATATATATATATATATATATATATATATATATATATATATATATAGAGAGAGAGAGAGAGAGAGAGAGAGAGAGAGAGAGAGAGAGAGAGAGACTTAATATTTAAATTGGGTAATGTGCAAAATCCAGATGATTCTGGACCTGTTGTCTTCAAGAATTTCGTACTATATTGGATGCTGTTCATATACTCCATACTGGCAATGTGTTTTCTCTTGTTAATTGAATAGATGCTTACTGTAAATTTGCTTTTCTCAGACTGGAATGATCCAGTTTACTTTAAATGTGGATAGAATGAGGGCAAACTTGACTGCCTTTACATTGATTTAGACTCATAGCACACGTGGCTCTTAAAACGTGTTGACATTGCAATTTATTCCGCCACAAAATTGTTTGCAAGGATGAATATGGGTCTTATCTAGTGCACAAATGTTTATTCTGTTGAACGAAATCAAGAATTCTGTATATTCGTCTTATTTTAGCCATGTTCGCACGACTGGATTCCAACTCGATATGAATGGGAGACGTGCATTTTCAGCGATAATGCGAAAACGTTTACACTGAAGGTAAAGGGCTTTATGTTAGGTCGTCCGTTCTTGTTGTTTTGAATTTTACGCCATTTTCCTGCAAATGATAGGCCATAAATGCGGCCAGTATGACCCCGGTAAGAATCACTGACCCACAGGAAGGTACTATCTTTCTCACATACACATATTGGCTGAGCCCGAGACTCGAACCGACGTGGACAGAGGTGAGATTGGAGTGATCGGTAAAGGCGAGCGCTTTAGACTACTTCGTCATTAGGGTCCCCAGATCGTCCGTGTAGGCTTGGCAAAGATATATAATATAGGCTTATATATTTTTTCTCTTTTCTAAATTCTCGTTCGACAAAGTAGGAGCAGTCCTATAACAATCACCTTACACGTGTATTCCTTTGTCAATAATTCGTATTGTTTTACACAGGGTTTAAAATTTAACGAAACCGGTGTTCTCATAATTTACCCCAGTGCTAATTATTGTGAAAACAGAAATGTATATATTTCAACTAAGGGTTACATTAATTTTAGAAAATTCGTGCTTGCTCTTACGAAACAATGTGTGTTAAAATATTTTTGTATAATATATAAATCAAAATGTACATAGGCTTTGTTGATGCGTACAGCGTCTCCCGGAGAGATATAGTTTCAGCCATAGCTATTTCAAAATTCTGAGTTCAGTTCACCCACTGCGGCACTTTGAATGTGCCAGCGATGCTTACCTCGATTTCTCTGGCTGTGGATCTGAATACAACCAAGGTACTTAAAGCCCCAAATTCTTTATAGTCAAAATACAGACGTAGTTTGTCAAAATTATGTTCACTTTACTGAAGCAAACTTCAGCTGGAGAGGTATATAAAAATGATAATTTCTTCCATGCTGTCCGTTTTATGCCACATAATTGTTTTATACTTTTGTTTGTTTCAGAATTGTATATAGAGTCAGACATATGCTATGTAACGCCATTCTATCATTTTGACTATAGTCTGTTTCAAGTTAACTATTTTTATAGCTGAACAGACAAGTTGATTTTAATTATATAGTTATACGTTGCATGCATTCAGAGTAATTTTCGAGTTCTTATAACAGTGCGATTATATTTACCGAGTCTGACTGAGATACGAACTTCATTATTGTAATAATCATCTC
This sequence comes from Megalonaias nervosa, assembly GCA_016617855.1. NCBI lineage: Eukaryota > Metazoa > Mollusca > Bivalvia > Unionida > Unionidae > Megalonaias > Megalonaias nervosa. The sequence continues at coordinate 43,054 of JAECUM010023332.1, forward strand.
CTGCTGTCAGATTTATGAAATAATTTAATGCATTAAGTAGGTCAAATTCATGTGCTTACATGCTTAATGTATATTATCGTATCAATACTCAACCGTTTCTCATGCATTACATGGTTCATTCATTATTTTTATAACTGTTCCAAGGGCATCATTGAAATGTTTAGGACCAGCGGGGTTCTTGTGGGATCCTTCGGCAGGCAGTAAGGAACGGACCACATGAGGTTGTTCCTTGATGATTGGACTGGAGATGTGGAACTGAAATCTCACGTTGATATCTGTACAGCTCCAAAGTCCAGGATAGCAGAGGAACTTGGAAGTTTCTATCTTTCAGAAACAACACAAAAGGCTCTGGTAACTTCTGAATGAGATGGCGAAGATCAAATTGATTGACTGGGATGCTTCGAGGGAGATATATCGAATAAAGTGAAACGGTTTTACGTAACGACAATGAACAGAAACGGCCAATAAATTAGTATTGACCTTAATTTGTCCGTGAGGAGTATTATTATTCACGATGATGGACAGTCCTCCAGCAGCCAAACTGCAGTTTTTGAAACGACTCTGTACATGGTAAACTTTCTAACACTGACGCTCGTTTTCTTTTCAAAAGGTATTCTAAAGCAATAAAAAAAAGCTATTGGATCATATTATTCAAGTTGTCGTCTAATTTGATCGATATGTGCCTTTGATCATTTGCAATTCCATTTTGTCAATGGTGTCGTTATTATTTTATACTTTTGAAAGCTGAAACGTTAGGTGCTTGCTGCAAACTTTTCCTTTAAACATACCGGCATAAACAATGGAAGAGAATTATATTAAGTACATAACATTTCAGCTTTAAGGAAATGACACCTCACTATTGTTTCCCAAATTTTATGACCGCATAACATTTTTCTTTTGCATGATAGCAGTGTTATTATTATTATTATTATTATTATTATTATTATTATTATTATTATTATTATTGATCTTAGCAAGGTTTAAAGCGGATAAAATTTTCCTGTGGCATCGGGCTGATGGTGGTTGATATGGGTTTGAGAGTATATAACTAGGCTAACACTGTATGGTTATTGTGAGTTCCTGAAGTTGAGTGAGGTAAATTAAAACATTACAAGCCGAAAAACTACTTTAATGTTTTCATATTTTAAAATATCATAAGTGTACTTCTAGAAAATAACAATGCTAAACTAACTTGTGTATTTCAAGGACAGACAAAGTTAGTGTACTTGATGATATTATTTATATTTTTCCAGCACACTTCTAGAAGCAGTCATTTTCATTAGCTGTCTGCTTCATACAGAACATATGTTTCGTAGCAGTGACCAAACATAAATGTCAATTCAAGTAGATGAAAGACATATAAGCGTATGTTAACCTTTCTACATTGCAAGTGTTGTAGACGAAATAACTTTGCGCTGCGCCTACTCCGCTTTTACTATCACTCGAAAACTCTAGACGGGTACCTTATACTAATGAGAGGTCACGCGAGTTCATCGCTTGGCCATCTTAGCCATTGTCTAGAGGAGGTATGGCTCCCCGTTGCCCTCCTCCTAATTTTAGTGTCTGCAAGATTAGTTTCCTGGAAATAATTGGATTTCAGTAAAATTTCAGTCATTATTGATGAGAACTTAAAGGGATTCCATGTCCATCATTCCACAACATCACATGCGGGACGTATGGCCGCAGATATCTCGTCCACCTAACTCTGGTTTTGCAGCATGACTTTATCGAAGATTGATGGATTTCAGTGACATACAGCCACTGATAGCCCATCCTCCAAACTGTTTTTTCGTCATCGCTGCGGACGGCTAGATTTCAGGCAAGAGCTCCACGCAGCTTATACTGGTTAGGCCTCAAACGGTTCGAATTCCTGCTTTCCATGTCATCATTTATAGGAATTATGGCTCTTGATTAATTTTGATTTTACCAGGATTAATTTGCCAGATATTATTATTAATTATTATTATTATTATTATTAGACTGAATTTGACATTCAGTGTTGTCTTCATTACACGTAGAATAACGACGATTTCTAGAATTCTATATCATTTATATGAGTTTGTACAATTTCGCGTCCTCGCGACATTTCCCAGCATAACTTGCATATGTTGAATTAAATGTGGCGTGCAGCTTTACACTAGGCTTCGAATGTGTTAGCTTTCCTGCGTTGAAAGGCATCATGCAGTCAGGCTTTTGTATCAGTTAAAAAGCTAAATGTTGATACACAAGCGCAAACAAATATACATACTTATTTTTAGCTAACACGGAATTCCCAAGGAGATGATATTCTTAGATTTTTAAGAGCGACATTTTAGCAGCAATGATGTGGTAGCTCGACTAAATGTTCTATTGAAATAGTATTCAAATTTTGCGAAACATTCTGCTGCGGTGCGATTCGGGTATGATTTATAATACGTTCTCTATACATACTTATTCAAGGTTTGGAGGTCTTGGGTTATTCTATCAATGAACATGGCCAAACCGCATTTGACCTTACATTTTCTACAATATTTATAGGTTCTACATTATCTCAGTTTAAAATTGTTAAGGGAAATCGGTAAACTGGATACATTAGGTACTACCATAATCATTTTCATTACATGCAACATTTAAAATAGCTGTCATCAAATTATTCCAAATAGCCTTTTTAATGAGTGATTCATCTGATTACGCACCATGCCATATTCATTCTCTGAATAACAGTTTAGGATCAGAGCAGTCATTGTAACTATCGCCTGTACTATCAACAAAGAGGACTTTAGAAAACGCCAGTACCATTAATAAATCTATATTAACCACATATCAAACGTGTATAGAGATGCTCTTTTCGTCCGAAGCCAACCTGATTTAATTAACCATTGAATGATTACGACGAAACAATAACAAAACATTATATTTAAGGAGGTTAGACTCATTACTTCATGAATATATTGTAATTAGATCTAATCCGCAAGATAACCATTATTTCAGCAGCTGATATTAAGTACGGACATTTATCTGGTCAACAGATTTCTTCAAGCCGTATCCCATTATAAGAAAAAAAATGCATATTGAAAAGCTAGAGGCGTGTCCTTGTCATTTGTTGGTTCTGTGTGTGCATATATATATATATATATATATATATATATATATATATATATATATATATATATATATATATACACACACACACACACACACACACACACACACACACACACACACACACACACACACACACCCCTGTAGTTCGTCCATCAAGTCGATGAAGACCACTTTAGTCATCCAGTGTTTTATCAGGAACAAATGGTCTGTAGGTACGTAGGTGGCCGATGAGGCCGATGTGCGCCCTGAATGTTCTGTGGCATTATGGACATGGGATGGTAGCAACGCTGATCGTGGGGTTACTGGCTAGGGATTTCCTGGCCTGCCTCCGTTGTTCTGCCGCTGCTGTCCTGTTGGCCTCACAAGCTGCAGCACTTTTAGTGATGGAAGAGCGCCACACGACCCTGTCCTGAGCAGTCTGCTCGCACGTGTCATAGCTAATGCAAAAGTTCTTCAATGATGTCTTCAGGGTGTCCTTGCATCGTTTTCTCTGGCCTCCGTTGTTGCGTTTTACTTGTTCAAGCTCGCCATATAGAGTTCTTTTGGAAGCCGGTGGTCTGGCATGCGAGCTACATGGCCTGCCCATCGCAACTGTGATTGTATCAAGATGGTGTAGATACTGGGAAGGCTTGTTTAGGCAAGGACCTCAGTATCCGGGATCCTGTCTTGCCACCTGATGTTTAGGAGTCTTCTGAGGCAGGTAGTGTGGAAGTGGTTCAACTTCTTTGCATGGCGCTGGTACACTGTCCAGGTTTCGCAGGAGTATAATAACACAAGGAGTACTATCGCTCTGTTTACCTTCAACTTTGTCTGAAGACTAATGCCTCTTCTGTTCCAGACCATGGCGTGTAGTCTGCCGAATGCTGCGCTGGCCTTTGCAATCCTGGCATTAAGTTCGTCATCTATTACGACATTCTGAGACAGAGTGCTGCCAAGATAGGTGAACCTTTTCACTGCGCTCAGTTTGTAGCCGTTGACTGTGATTTTTGGCTCAGCATACGGTTTTCCTGGGGCTGGCTGATACATTATTTCAGTCTTCTTTGTGTTGATCGTAAGGCCGAAATTTGTGCAAGCATCAGAGAACTTGTCGAAGCTGCTTTGCATGTCAGCCTCAGAGCCAGCGTCGAGGGCGCAGTCATCAGCAAATAGAAAGTCTCTGATGATGTCTGTTGTAGCCTTAGTTTTTGCTTGGAGCCTCCTGGGGTTGAACAGTTTGCCATCAATTCGGTATCTGATGCTGGTTCCCACGTCACCATCTCTGAAGGCATCAGTGACCATGGCTGAGAACATAAGACTGAAAAGTGTTGGCGCCAGTACACAGCCCTGCTTCACTCCGTTTGAGACAGGAAAGGGATCTGATGTCTCACCATTGTTCTGGACTCTAGTTTCCACACCATCGTGGAATTGCTGCACCATGGTGATAAATTTCCTTGGGCATCCGTACTTGGCCATGATCTTCCACAGGCACTCTCTGCTAACAGTGTCGAAGGCCTTGGTCAGGTCGATATAGGTAGAGAAAAGGTCAATATTCTGCTCTTGGCTTTTCTCTTGCAACTGCCTAGCAGCGAACACCATGTCGATAGTCCCACGCTCATTTCGGAATACACACTGGCTTTCTGATAGGAGTCCATGGTCAAGGTGTGATGTTAGATGGTTGAGGAGAATCCTGGCGAGTATCTTGCCTGCGATGGAGAGCAAAGAGATACCTCGGTAGTTGTCACAAGAATGAAGATTTCCTTTGCTCTTATACAGGTGTATAATAGTAGCATCCTTGAATTCCTGTGGGATCGTCTCCCTTTTGCCACATGAGATGAAACAACTGATGGAGCTTTTCAATCAGAGCTGCACCGCCTTCCTTGTATATCTCTGTTGGGATTGAGTCTGAGCCAGGAGCCCTGCCACTACAGAGCGGACGTATTGCTTTCTGGGTCTCTAACATGGTTTGTGGGTCATCCAGTGATTCCTTGACTGGCACTTGGGGAAGCCGATCAATGGCTTCATCATTGACGGATGTTGGGCGGTTCAGGACACAGTTGAAGTGCTCGGCCCACCTTTCGAGGATATTCTCTTTATCTGTGATCAGTGTGTTCCCATCCGCCCTGAGGAGAGGTAATGATCCTGATGATGATGGACCATAGACTTCATTCAGTGCATCATAAAACCTCTTCATATTATGCTTGACAGCGTGGCTTTGGATCTCATCAGCTTTGTTACTCAGCCAGGAGTCCTGCATCTGCCGGAGTTTCTGTTGAACAGTCCTGCGCCCGTTTCGCAAAGTTCACCCTCTCCTGCAAGGCGGGTTTCAATCAAAGCTGCAATATCGATGTTGTATCTGGCTACCTCTCTGCCAATCAGGGCAGTTCTCCTCTGAGGTCAGTCAGCATCACTTCTGTCCAAAGGTGTGCGCATATCCCATGCACTGAAGGTGAGAGGAACGATTTTCATTTTTTTCTCTGTAGTGTTTCCACCGCTGATGTAGGGTCCCCTCCAGCCGCGGTTAGCTGGCTAGGGAAGGATGGAGCAGGCAATTTTTAGGGCACCTTTTCTAGCTACTTCCTCATGTCATGGAGGTAAGCAGTGCGAATCCTAGAAAGGGCTGCTCAGTCGCTCAAGGGGCTGTCGAACTCCACTGCTGCTCCGTGTCAGTGAAGAAGGACCATATAGCCTGAGCCGCCTGTGTGCAGATTTGCTTCTACGGCTGCCAGTGTACCCACACCTGCCGCTTCGTCGCTCGTCCGTTGCCACAGGACTTTGGGGAGAAGGATGACCAAGTGACTTGCGCGTTGACTTGGTTTAAAGTGAGGAAGAGTTGCATGTCGCCGACTTCACTCTCTCGTCAAGACCATATGGATCCAGTGGCAAGAGAGGGTCAAGACGGCTGGAGACGGAATCGGATACAGTGGATGACCAGGACTACCTACTACCTCGTCCTGCTCTTTGCGCTCCACAGCGCATTGCTGGGAATCGCCTTTCTGCCCGTTGAACTAGCTATTGGTTTCTTCTGCGCTGTCTGCCGAATTCAGTCTTCACATGCCTGGGTAGGCATGCCCTGACTCACCGATGGTTTAAAACCCGTTGGCTACCCTCACTTGGTTTAGCCCACCAGTCGAAGCGGTTTACCGGGGTGTGGCTGCTGTGCATGTTACAGTTTCTTGGAGCCACAGGTGAGAGCTATGTGCATGTGGGGACCAAGGGTGGGCAAGCTACCCCAAAGGTGGCACGACTGCTCCCCCACCAGAGGTGCTAACTCTCCAGTACACTCCGGTACACCCCAAATACACACACATACATACCTACATACACGTTCAATCTCTTTGGGATGAACATGGTAATCACTTTAATGCTTTTAATACAACTAAGTTCGTCTGATCGCAGCGCAAGATTAAGTTTAGCCATTTGAAGACCTTTTCAATTATTTGTTCTTAGTTTCTTCAATATTTTACTCTTGTTTCTAGATTCCCCCTTGTCATTCAATCATATCGAGTCGAGAATTTCCTTTGGCTTTTGTGTCTTGTGCTTTTTTTGAGGATGTAAGTTGTTACTTCCCCAGAAAAAGTGCATGCCATATGTAATCATTGTTGTAATGATTCCAACCACATCGATTATTTTTAAACCATTCTCTTACACCGGTGATAGACTGTTTTTATAAGTACTTTAGTTGAGTGCAATGTTGGTTTAAACAATTACACACATTACTTACTATGGATTTTTTTCTCCATTTAGCCAGTTTAGTCTATTGATCTGCTTATCAGAATATTTCCTGCTGGAATTGTAAAAACGAAATAATATTCAGGTCAATCTTATGTAAATGAATGTGTAAGGACAGGTCCATTTGTTACCGTTACTGTTACACTGCAGCCACATGTAGTCAATAATCGTTTAAAAAAGGCCGGAAACACCGGAAAAAAGTTTTAATATGTTATCCGAATATTACATTATTTGTTTAGTCAATAGGCCTAATATAATGACGTCACCTATATAAACACGTGCGGAGGGGGGGGGGGCTACATGTGTTGACTATTACGATAGATGGTTTTTACGGTGATGGATATTAAAATTCCTTAATCAATGTATATTCTTCATTACTGCTTTGTCCACCAAACATGTAATACATGACGTGCAAACCCATTAACAGTGTCATTAAATAATGTTTGAAAACTGTGTAACTAAGTTGGAGTTTAAAATATCTGATCAGATAGTTTATATGTATTGCTCAACGATCATATTATTAGCCTGTCAGGGTGCAAGACTCACTCCAGGTTCAAATCTGTGTTCATGTGTGTGTGTGTGTGTGTGTGTGTGTGTGTGTGTGTGTGTGTGTGTGTGTGTTATCCGTGAGAGCAGAGTGCACAGCTAGTTCTTTTCCAAATAAAAAAGGAAACGGAAACAGTTACCCAAATACGAAAAGTATTATTTAAAACTATTTACAAAAACGTTGATCGTCTTGTCAGCTGAGTTAAAACACATGTAAGGAAGTTAGTGATCGAATGTTTAATATTAAGCTCTTACAAATCGATTTCGACAGAAGAAAATTACAAAGTTCAGGAGAATCAAATATAATATTCAAAGCATTTGTTCGGCTGTATGATTGCAAAGAAGATTGTAACCGACTTTGTGAGTTGCGTGGAATCTTTAGTTTTATTTCCCGTAGAAAATGTAATAGGTATGGATTGCCTAAGATTTCGAAATTATCATTTATTTTCGAGCCTGCAAAGCTGATATCCAAAAGTCATAGATATCTAAACGTGATACATGCTGACGTATGCGTATATTGAGAACATCGAGACAGACATGTTATTACTGAGGTTAGGATAAGTTTACAGGTATTGTTGGACGATTGTTTTTTTATATCTTCGCAAAGTAGAAATTGAAGTAAGAAGTAATCACAAAAACAGATTTTATGAGTCATAATTAGGGCCTTCACTCCTTTCATTGAGAATGTTGACTGCCTATCGAAGCAATAAGTGGGTTATTTAAATTGATAATTGTTTCACGCAGGTCCTCAGACTAACAATACAGAGAAAGTATATATTAGTAAAGTGTTAGAACGAAATTAAAAGTTCGGAAGGTAAACATGTTTTGTTTTAATGATTTACAGCTCTGTAATGCTATTATAGAGAATATATATAGTACATATAATAACCACATTCTAAACAAAATCAACGCGAAAGTCACCAATCACTGCACATTCAGTCGAGTTGCTCGAGATATTACCGACTGAATCGAACCTAGGGTGGACCGACATAGAACGCACACGTAAAGACAGATACTGGATATTTCAACTGAAAACGCATGGGAAACTTGACCTTAATGAAAAATCTAACCTTTCAGTTGCAACCTTGTCAAAATTACAGCCAATCATCAGTTTTGCACCCGACGCAAATTTCACACTCATATTTACCCAAGTAATTACCCTTTTATGATGTTATTGTCTTTATAATTATTGTTATTGTTATTAATATTATTATTATGATTATTGTTGTTGTTGTTGTTGTTGTCCATTATCCCAACAAACATTTATCTTAACATCTTTCCTTCAAGATATTCTTTCATAACTCTACCAGGATATTATTTCTGGCGTCGATCTATCTCTTTCTCCTCACTCTGTCTCCGTCCTTTGTTCACAACTTAGAATTAGGTTAAAACATACTGGGTCGCTATCTGATAGACACAAGAACCCACTTGTCTATTATTTCTGCACAACAACTTCGTATAGCTATACTTCTTGTTGTCAATTGCCCCTGGTGATTCTAACATGTGTGAGTCGAGAATTTTTCTTAGATTTTGTGTTAAGTGTTTGTTTTGTATATGTAAGATGCTTTATTTCCTGACTAAATGCTTGCTTAGCCCGAAACGTTAGGAAACCGTTCTGAATTTGCGCTTTTATCACTTTTTGTGTCAATACATAAATGCAGGACTATTTTTTGACAATAGCTAAAACTTGGCTCAAAACATTAAGTGCTTAAAATAACAGTCATAATGATAAGCATGCGGTTGAACGGTTGGATTATGAACATATCAACTTTCACAGTTTTATGTTTCATTTCTAGACAAATTTGATGTGCATGTTTTCTGCGTGTTTTAGTACTGAAGCAAAATCCTAGTTAACATTGATACTATTATAAGCCTACATGAGAATACTGAACACCCTATCCCAGTGCATTTTCTTAATTGTAAGAGAGGCTTTGAAGTATAAAAAGAAATTATTATTACGCGATGATAGTGTTGTAAGCTCGACTCAAAATAACAGTTTCTTTAAATAAATATGTCAGAGATTGCAATTTTCTAAAAGATGGACCCTGGTTATTGACAGTATTTATTTCGATACTAACTGAGGAACAGACAAAGAACGCCAGTACTAAACCAGAGTTTGAAAATTAACGTAATATAGACATTAATAAAATTGATTTATGAAAATAATATAAAAGTAGCTGCCATTTCCAAAGATATAAGGATATCAAACCTGTTTACGGCAAATTGACCAGTTCTCTTACCACGTTGTTCATCGATCTATATATATATGGATGTATATATGGATCTATTGCACCAATTCCAGGACGACTAAGAATTTATATATGTAATCTATTTTCAGGGACAAATCCCCAGGTTGACTAAGAATTTATATATTTATGATGTACTGGCTCAAATCCCCAGATTACCTCAGAGTTTTATATAGATATAGAAAAACCATTTGAATAGTATTTACATAGCCGAGACATCATGTATATATGTATGTATGTATGTATGTATGTATGTATGTATGTATGTATGTATGTATGTGTGTGTATGTGTGTGTGTGTATGTGTGTATGTGTGTGTGTCTGTGTGTATGTATGTGTTTATGCATGCAGGCATGCATGTATTACTGACTGACTTTATTTTCTCTTCAATGTGTATGTATGTATGTATGCATGCATGTATGTATGTATGCATGTATGTATGTATGTATGTATGTATGTATGTATGTATGGATGGATTTATGTATGTATGGATGTATGTATGGATGTATGTGTGTGTAAACGTTCATAAACATTCAAGCTTAATTAATAATTCATCACGTTTTAAGAAAAAAGTGCTATGTTTATTTATTTATTCTTTGAAAGTTCTATCCCTCTCCCGCTGAAGATGTTCATGAATTGCATGCCATAAACGAAACAAATAATTCCACATTGTTTTCGTTTAAGTACATCTTCATAATTACGCAATTTGTTTACTCCAGACTAAATAAGTGAATAACATACTTGCCCTGGAAGGACATTTTCTGGAAGATTTCGTGGAATAATATTTCTCAACCATGGAAGGAAACTGCATTGCTTGTAAGTACAAGTTCATTAATATCATACTGTAATAATAACAACAATATCACCATCAGCATGATCATCAACTATTAGTTGATGAACAACAATGAAGATACTGTTTGTTCATTCAGCTCTGAGTATTTCATTTTTTCACTTTTCATAACTCTTTTCGTGAGCTCGGCATTACAAAGAATGGCATTTAAAATATTGTTTTTTGGTGTTTTTATTCGTTAGAAATAGGAAGAGTCTTCTGCGGACAACTCTTAAAACAGGATGATAAAGTGATAAAGTCAATTGTTCTTTATTCGGAATTTTAAATGAGTCGATAACCAATCTTGTAATCTTGTCCTAAATGAGCCGATAACCAATCTTGTCCTAGCAGAGTATGTACTATTATACTATTACACCTTTCGCACTAAGAGTTTCTAAATGGACTTAGACGTCTCCTGCCCAAATGGTTAGACACTTAGACAATATATATATATATATATATATATATATATATATATATATATATATATATATATATATATATATATATATATATATATATATATATATATATATATATGCTTAACGTTTGTTTATAATTATAAGCTGTAAGCAGAATGTGTTTAAATAGCATCTGAGTTCAAGGCTAATCTTGTTTACTATTAGACTAGATTTTCTTCCATTGGATTGCTTCAATTTCTTTTACTACATAGGTCAAGTGAGAATGTCTATAAATAGAGACTTGATAAAGCACTTATTGATTCCTGTTTTAGATCAGTCTGTGGGAATCTATTTGTGATCAGAGTTTACAGTTGTGTTGTTGAAGTCCGATATGATTCAGAAGGAAATATGTGTCTAAAATATTCACTGGAATTACTAAAGCGCTCATTGACTTTAGGACCTGTCCTTTACTTAGAATGTTTTTGAACTAATTCAAAGACATTCTGGATTGCTTCATTGTAGCATACTAGGACACTCATGACTATTGAAATTCATTTGGAACATTGTATAATTTTGGACTTGTGGTATGATATTTAGGATTATTTGGAATTTGATTCACAATATAGTAAGTGTCTTTTGAATTTTCTTTTGTAATACAGGGAAACAACTTTCTTGCTGATTTCACTTAAATTGATGGCATCATATTTTTTCCGTACATATTAAAAGACATAGAGTCGCAACAGCAAGCAAAACTTTGATGTCTAATAAGTTTATTATTTTTCACCCCAAATATTGCGTGAAACTTTCACTATCAAAGAAAAATTATTACCAATAATAAAATGATAAAATATTTGCAAAGAAAAACTTCATTTCAGGAGAAAGTACTATGCTAACGAGTACGCGTGTTTTTCATTGGTTGTTAGCGATTCGTCAGTTCTGAAGTACTGCAAGTAAAGAACATTACATAGATATTAACATGTTACAAAAATTACTAGCAAACTATTCTACGAAACAATCCAGCATATTTATTTATTAAAATTATACTCTTATAATTTGGTTCGTAAACGAGTAAGCAATGTGAATAATTGCATTTGACCGTCAACGTACATTTGTTTTCTAGTGTCTCAATAAAGACTAGAAGTAATTCATCTATGCATAAAGAACTGTTTTTGAGTGTGATAAATAGGGACCCATACCAGCATGGCTATTCAGACTTGTTGATGTTTTTTTTCTGCCCGTGTTGGGCCATTTTCCAGCTTTCCTGATAAATCGGCAGTATTCTACTTAAGTGCAGCAGGGACCAACATTTCATATAAACAACCAACTAGCCGTAAACGAGCAGTCATTTTGAGTGAGAATCTCCGTCTCTCTCGAGATTTGCAGCTCCTTTCTTATCTCGATGTTTGAGATGCTAACGATTGTGATTCTGACATTATGGAAAAATTAGGTTTCATCTTGACAGGAGACAAAGACTCAGTTTCCGTTCAAGTAGCTATTACCAGAATGTCAATTTTTAACAAGCCATAACGTTTGTACACATACTTTCAGCAGCATATACGTACAAAGTGACATTTTAGAATCATAATGCTTTTTCTACGAACAATTTAATGAACACTGATCTGATATTCATGTGTTATGTATATAAAATTATATATATATATATATATATATATATATATATATATATATATATATATATATATATATATATATATATATATATATATATATATTTATATAATTTTGTATTATTTGCCGGTTTTTCTTAATGATTATATTCTATGTACATCTGTGTTTTCTACTTGACCTTATCCAAAAATCAAGTTAATGGTGTACCTGACCAGCGACATTTATTTTGTAAACAATAAAATACATAGCTAATATTTCTTTAAGATAATAGATTAAATATTCAGATCATCATCAATAGAGGTAAAATGTTTATTTGACTCTGAGTCTAGGACATCAGTTTTCACTTAGAAATCTCTAAACCTTTTGATAACTTTGAATGTTTTCTAAAGGACA
>JAECUM010023333.1:0-27994 GCA_016617855.1 Megalonaias nervosa
ACTGCCTTATATATATATATATATATATATATATATATATATATATATATATATATATATATATATATATAATACAAAGCATATGGCGAATAACAGTCCTTTCAAGTGCACTGGATTCAGCAAGGGATCACGTGTGTCAGGGATTGATTAAGATAAATGCAATAAACTGACAACGAACAGTACAAAACTAATATCTAACTAGCCTGAGCGCTTTCGACTCTTAATGAGTCTTTTTCAAAGGCAAATACAAAACATTCAAGACAAACAAATAAAACAGACAAACCGTTGTGTTTGCAAAACTTTGGCAACAAAACAATTATTGTCCGAAAGGTGAATAATACAAACTACAGTCACAGATGTGCATGTTGGACGGCGAGACTTACAATATATACTATTACTTGTATTCATTTCGATCATTAATATGAAAATATTGCTCCGGTGGCCTAGTGAGTAGTGGGGGGGGGGGCCTATATAGCGTCAATGGGAAATCCAGTCAAAAACGCTCAGGGGCTGTATAGCGTCAAAGTTTATGGCGTCAATGGGAAATTCAGTCAAAAACCCCTGAGGCTGTATACTGTCAAAAATTTATCCTGGGCCACTATGGCGTCAAGGGAAAGTTGAAGATAGGTTGGGTTTTGTATAGGGACAATAGGGGCGGGACTGGAGAGGCATAGACATAGGCATATGACACATACATACATACATACATACATACATACATACATACATACATACATACATACATACATACACAGATTTATGAACATAAATCTATCACACATAAAATATAAAATCAACTAAAAACTTATTTAGGCGAGAGAAGAGATATCTTTTAGAGGCAATGAAGTGGCCCTGAAAAGTACCTGGGGTTTTTGGTGGTTTTTTTGTCACCATTCCGTCAACATAAAGGGCATCGTACGGATCTTCTTTTCTTCCTCAAACTTCGTCTGACTTCTGGACCATAGATTAAGACTCTCTTCCGACAGCCTTGTCTCTCCACACAGATCCTTCGTCTCCAAAGTGCTGTCTCAGTGATCTGGGTTATAGCCCATGATGATTTGACATACATGGGTAAGTCCGTACGGAACAGCATCGACGATACGAGAGTAGATGATTCTACGTTTGACCACATCTTCTGACGAGAACAGGTGAAGGGAATGAAGTGAACCTCGGTTACTTATAGTAGAAGAGCGAATCGAAACGGACAGTTCTTTCACCAGTCCTAACACGAGTTACAAAATTCAGCCACAGTGCGGAGTCTGTCTTCCAATCCGAAGAAAGCTACATGTGACGTCACATTCCCTATAGAGGTGCGCTAACGTCTCTGCGCAGAGAATCTATGCTACAGAGTTAGAACATGATGGAAACTAAGAAGACGATGAATTGGGGTGCACCGGCCGTGGTAACGAGGAGTGATGGCATATCAGCGTCTACCAAAGCCAACACGAACCTACTTCCAGAAGAGGTCGATTTTAATTGGGATTTAGTGGATTTTCTCTCTTCTTCACAATAATTTATTCCGGTACCAGCACTTTCGCCACCTTCTCCTTCCTTACCACACGTCGAGGATTTTAAACAGAGACAGAAAGAAGAATTGGAGAAATTTTTGCAACAGCAGAAAGAAGCAGAACAAGCTTTTCTCCTTCAACAGCAACATCGAGAAGAAGAAGAGGCAAGAAGGAAACGGCAGGAAGAAGAAGAAGCAGAGAAAAAACAAGGCCTAGGCGAAAAGGAGAAAGGTGAAAGTCAAACGGTGACGGTACTCTTAGACATTTTGGCAGAGTTAAGGAGTCTGAAACAAATGTACCAGACTTCTTTATTACGACCCAAGGGAAAAAGACCTTCCCGAGTCAAACAGCCCAACCCTGTTACCACGCCTGAGATACCTACCCTAGTGATTTCTATCAAGTCATCGACAGGAGCAGGTCCAGAAGGAGGCCTTGGCAGTGACAAAGAGATAAGACAGTTAAAGCTGATTACTTCTCGTTCCTGAGGTTTTTGTTTTAAAACACCAACACCCAACGGTCCTTTTCAGGGCTACCCACATCTTTCGAAAAGAGATAGTATTCATTTTGCCAGAATCAATTAAAACACAAAATCCCTTTTTACCCCATGATGTACGTGTGTGAGTGCATGAGTGTAGGTCCTTATAATTATAAAAGTCAAAACCAAGAAATGTTAGAGAATTGTCTTCCGACGTGGACATTTTACGGCGTTGCTGTGGAAAATTTCGAGAACTGTTCACGGAGCACGGAGGGATCGATCCTTTGAAAGAAGCCTGCACCATCGCCAAACCGTGTTCCTTAGTGTACCGCCAACGATTCATGCCCGAAAACACCCTGGCTGTCATCTGCCCTCAAACGACGAACTTTGTCAAACGTAAATACTAGGTCAAAGCCCTAAGCTGGTTACATTACTTGTGCGACAAGGAAGACAAATGGATCCAACGCGCCCGCAACGGAGGAGGCGAAAAGACCATCGGAACGTATTCTGTAGATGGCTGGGACTTAGAAGACCCTCAGATTGTGTACGAGTTTAACGGGTGCTTATTTCACGGATGTCCTATCTGCTACCCTCAACGTGACACCAAAAATCAGTTGTACGAGGCCACTTGTCAGCGGTGCTTGAAGTTAGAACAGCAAGGATACCAAGTAGTGGAAATGTGGGAACACGAGTACGATCACCGTTTGAAAACCGATTCCGAGTTTAAACGTATCAAGGAAAGTTACAAGTTGGTGGACCCACTAAACCCACGGGACAGTTTGTACGGAGGACGGACGAATGACACCTGTTTGCTGTGCCAAGCCGACGAGGAGAAAGGAGAAGAAATCAAATACTTAGACATGTATTCGCTGTATCCTTACGTGTGCAAATATTGTCACTTTCCCGCAGGGCACCCGCAATTGCTAACGGAACACATCGACCTGGACAACATTTGACAATACGAAGGACTGATTAAATATAAAGTCTTACTTCCCACGGACTTGTACCATCCCGTTTTACCTCAACGTTGCCAAGGAAAACTGATGTTTCCTTTGTGCCGTACTTGTGCTGAAACGTGCAACCAAGACCAACCTTGTCAGCACATCCAGGAAGAACGCGCCTTGACAGGAACGCGGGTCAGCGGGGAATTGTTCAAAGCTCTGGACCTGGGATACCAACTGTTAGAAGTGTACGAAATTTACCATTTTCCCAAGACAGAACAGTACCTCAAGGGCGACCAAACTCAGAAAGGCATTTTCGCAGACTACGTGGATGCCTTTTTGAAACTGAAACAAGAAGCCAGTGGCTATCCTTCCTGGTGCCACACTCCCGAAGACCAAAAGAAATTCAAAGAGAAATACTGGGAGCAGGAAGGCATCACTTTAGACCACGTCGAGGAAAACGAAGGAAGGCGATCGTTTGCCAAAGTGATGTTGAATTGCTTGTGGCGCAAAATGGCACAACTACCGTGTTACCCAAGACAGAGTATTTGTCTGATACTTCCCGTTACTTCCAGATGATTCACGACAAAACTAAATACATGAAACTCGTGGACGTCCTTCGTGAGGACTTGATCTTAGTAAATTACGAAGAAGAACTGGACTTTGTAGAGGCCGACCAATTTGGAAATGTCATCATTGCGGCCTACGTGACAGCCCATGCTCGCTTAAAATTGTACGAAGTTTTAGAACTGTTAGGAGATAGTGTGCTGTATTTTGACACGGTCAGTTGCATCTACATCGATCGTCTGGGTCAACGTCACCCTGTCGTCGAAGGAGACCGTTTAGGAACCTGGACGGACGAGCATCCCGAGGACAAGATTCTACGTTTTGCTAGTGGCGGTCCTAAAAATTACGGCTACGAATACCGGGACCAACAAGGAGAACTGCACACCGAGTGTAAAGTGAAAGGATTGCCGTTCAATTATCGCACCAGTCAAGTGGTGAATTTTGGGGGTATTGAAAGAAGCGTTGCAGTCTGGACAGGATCGAAATTTTAAAGTGACCACCTACCAGCCTCACAAGATTTTACGTTTAGCCACACACCAAATCGTCATTCGACCTTTGGAAATAGTCTATCAAATCGTGTATCAGAAGCGAGTGAGAATTCCCAACCATTTGACTTTACCGTACGGTCACGTCGATATTGGTCACCATATAAAAAGGACAACGTCCAAGACCGATAGTTTATTGTAACTACCAACACCAAACGAGAAAAATGAATGCTTTCACACAGCAAGTATCAAGCGACAGCAAACTCGAGTGCAACGCTGTGCCTTGCGATTACAGCGATGTCGTACGCTACGATTCAGTACCACATCATGGGAACTTTGCTATGACTACTACTACGATACGTAACATAGAAAGTGATGTTATGCGTGTCAAACCTGACGGATGCGAAGGAGATGCCATTCGTTGTCGTACACCTTTACACTTTACTGGTTTTCATTGTCAATGTCATCCTCCACGTCAAACCATGTGTTTACCACCCTACGGATGTCATCCAACCCTGAGCAAACTCCTGCGGATTTCACCGTACCCTCATCGAAATTAACCTCTGAAAGGAGAATATGATTTACATGTGCGATTGCCTGAATACTGTGTCGATTCCAAACCTTCTAAGGAAAATGGCCAAAATATCTGGGAGGACCTACTCCCGAAGAATTAGCCAGAGCCAGATTTATCTACTTGGGCGAAGGGGATCATGTCAAGAGTTTCAGTTGCGGTGTGTAACTTCACTAGTGGGAACAGAAAGATTCCGCTTACTTGGAACATGCTCGATGGTCTCCACACTGTCACTACCTACTTTTAGTGGGACCATAGTAATCTCCGGACGGATACTTTACAAGAGAACATTGGCGGTTTGCCGGTGGAGTTGAGAGAACGCATTTACCGAGAGTTTGTCAAAAAAAGTGAAACGCAAACTCAGAATCATTTCTCCATTTTTAAACTATGCTCTTTTCGAAAGTAAACGAAAACTGATTATGAGAGGACACTACCTCAGTAACAAAAATAAACGACGCTATTGGCCACGACCCAGTGATTCCTGATTCTTGAATGGATACTTTACAAGAAAATATTCGTGGTTTGCCTGTGGAGTTGAGAGAACGCATTTACCGAGATTTTGTGAAAATACAAGTGAAACGCAAAGAACAATTGCATCTGTTACGTCACCAATGTTGGAACCACTGGTACCTGAATGCTATAAGAGGACTGATTCATGTGAAAGCGTTCCAGTGTCAGACATTGTTCAACTGGATGAGGACCAGATGATTTTGGTTGCTACTCATCCTTCTACTTACAAGGTGGCCATACTACAACGAATTACAGAGGAATAGTTACAGGATTACCAAAATCTTTTACGCTACCAAATTTTGTCTGTAGAGGAAAATTCTGTTCGGGGTGTAGTGTGTGAACTAGTGACTAAAAAATTTGGATTCGCTACTGAAGTACGATTAGCTCTGTGCAAAAAGTACACTTATTACCTCCGACAAAAAAGAGGGTATAAAAACTGGCTACCATGCCATGACCCTTATCATTCGTGATACAACAGATTCTGTGGAAGGAAATCAATGACAGTATTCAAAATTTGGAGGATTACCAATACTTATTACGAGAACTGTGTCCATTGAATTGGGGTCGACGTGTGATGTGTGTCTTAGTGACTTCCTTTCTGGGATTTTGTTTACCATCGGATTCCTTGTGGATTCTGTACGAACTGTATTGTGAGGTACCGCCAAAAAACCATGAAAGTGGTTCCTTTAAATGTACACGAGAGACTCATTCTGTTAAAAGCCTTGCGCCTTCGTCTCGATACTTCTTGACCTCTACGGGAAACAAGATTCGTCAACTTTTAGGCACTGAAGATGTTCACGACGATGTGTGTGTACCTTGTGACTTACACCCTCGCTGGAAAGATCTACGTGACTGGAAAAGTTTGGGCTTCGAGGCTTGGACAAAAGAAGTGGCACACTATGCCCAAGATTTGTGATCATAAATCCAAACGTTCAGTGACAAAAGTAACTTTTAAACCAGTGTTAGTGACAGTGCCGGAAAAACCCGTCACCGAGGAAAACCACTCCCTTCAAGACAGGAATGTCATCTACATCCCAGAAAGGCCATTCCGGGAGGACCTCTGTGTGCCTGTGCCAACTGTGGAGACTTTAAGGACATTACAAACTGTTCCTAGGACACCACACCTTGATCACCAAAAATATTGTACAGAGACTTGTTTATATTCCACTTTGATCGTTTTGATGTGTTTTTTATCTATGTACTTAACCATTTGGCTTTTATGTATTTTTGTCTTTCGTGTTGCTCACATTTAAAGATTGCAATAAACGTGTACTGAAAAAGTATAAAAACTCTTGTCTTGTCTGTCTTTGTGTCAAAAGGGACATTCCCTGCACTATGGCTACATCTGCTGTCTCTGCTCCCTCTTCCTCCACTTTCAAAGTCATCGACGAAAACTTATACCGTGCCAGTTGGGAGGCCTTGTATCTTCGTCATCCTTTTAACATGTTAATTGCCGGACCTAGCGGTTCAGGCAAAACCGAATTTGCCAAATGTTTGATCGAACATAAACATCATTTGATCGATCGTGCACCTCAACGGATCGTGTGGTGTTACAAAGTGTGGCAATCGGCGTACAGCGTTCTGCGAGAAAGTCAAGGGGATTCCATCGTGTTTGTAGAAGGCATTCCTGGCGAAGACGACGGGATCGTGTCTGACCCCAGTCAAACACTCTGGTCATCTTCGACGACATGTTAGGAGAAGACGAAGAAGAAATTAAACTGTGGTTTACGCGCAAAGGGCATCATCGTAATGCCAGTGTCATTTACATTACCCAAAATTTGTTTCAACAAAGTAAAGCCCATCGCACCATTAGTCTCAGTGCTCATTACGTGGTGTTGTTTAAAAGCCCTAGAGATAAATCGCAAGTGCAAGTGTTAGCCAAACAGTTAGGAACGCCTTGGCTGACTCATGCGTACGACGATGCCACTCAAACTCCACACGCTTATTTACTCGTGGATTTAAAACCCACCACCCCCGATTATTTGCGATTTCGTACCCATTTGTTTCACCACTGGTGCCAAGACGGAGGACCTGTCGTGTACACGTCCCCGTCGACATAACAACAACAACAACAAAAATCTATAAAAACCTCGGTCACTTTGGGTCTGTCTTACACAGTGTCAATATGACATCCCTTCAGTCTCATCTTACCGTCAAATTCATTCGTGCCTTGTATCAGTTGCGAAAAAAATCCACAAATACGTGCCCGTGTCTTAGAAGCCAGTCTCAAAGAAGCCTTTCGTTGGTTTACGGTGACAGCACGTCAATTCCTGCAAGGCACCATTCACATTCCACATCAAACCAAAGGCTTTTTTGAGAGAAACAAAGTAGCCTTGACACAACTGGCCGTTCCTCGCATCGACACTCAAACCAAAAAACAAATCATTTTGAAACCTGGAGGTAGCGGTTCTCTAGGAGGTGTCATCATTCGCTCCCTCTTAAAATGGGATCCCAATATGCCCAAAGTCCTCCCCAAGATAAAAGCCACTCCCCAACGTACCCAGAAGAAGAAAAAGAGCAGTGGTGTCAAGACTAGGTCACAGCCCCAGAAAAAGAAAAAGAAAAGCCCCCAGAAAACAGCTTCTACTCGCAAGAGAGGTACTGCTGCAAGGACACAACCTTACATCCGCAAACCACGATCTGCAGCGACGGTGACCACGTCTCCAGTAGCCTCAGCTTCTTCTACTTCTCCGTTGCTGGTGATGCCATCCAAATTCCGATTTAACACGTGTCTTTCCTAATTTGATGAAAAATTGGAAACCCGTGTCTCCAAGAACTTCTCCTCCAGCGGTGACACCCTCCTCCTCTTTAGCTTCAGTGGCAGCTGCTCACAAAGTACCTGTCCCCAAAATCGAAGTCCAAGAGAGATCGGGCATGTTACAGAGTTTACTGGATGTATCCAAACATGAACTGTCCCAATTTAGTCCGTTGCTGACCCTTCAACGTCGAGTGATGCCTGCCATGAAAATGATACGACGTAAAGAAAATCGGTGGCGACGCATTTCCAGTATAAAGAAAGACCCGGGGCAAACGATGTGGGTCTGTGTTTTTGTGCTCCTGAACGCCCAAAGATGTCCCCTCAAAGAAGTGCACACCATCACCATCGTCGTTCTCCTGTTCAAAAAGGAAAAGGAAAAGGAGAAAGAAAAGAACAGTCTCGTCGTTTGACCCCACATCCGAAGAAACACTCAACCAAGCATTGACGTCTACCCCAAAACAGACACACTCGTCCAAAGAAAAAGAGGAACAACCAATGGGGAGGATTGTTTGGCAATATAGGACAAAATGTCGTCACATTTTTGACGAAGCGATAGTCAAAGAGGTTGTCAAAAAGACTAGTTACAAACCCTTCGACCTACTCCAAAAATAAGATAAAAGGACTTGTGCCAAGTCATCGACGTCAGTGTATTTTTTGTGTGTACCTCGGAACAAACAAATAAACAAAGATGTCCCCCCCAAACCATTCCTCTCTATCCCCAAAGAAAAGAAAAGGAAAGGACTGCCTCCTCGTTTAGCCAAATATTGGGACGTGTTGTCCGTTCTGTCCAAAGCCTCTCCATCCATGCGAAAACAAATGATTCAAACTGCTTCCAAAGACGTTATCGATACCGTGTGCGAATGTTGTCTGAATGTCTTGAAAGGAACGATACCTTTGTCTCCCCATCAGAAAGGATGCTTAGCCAAGCATCGACACGTTCTTCGTCAAATGGTCCAAAAGAAAATACCCATTCGTCAAAAGAAAATGATATTGGTACAACGAGAAGGATTTGTGCACCTGCTGTTAGCACTCTTGCTGAAAGGAGCATTAGTACCAATAATTTCATTACTCATGCAGGGAACTCCTGAACAATTGGCTCAAAGACAAAGAGGATAAAGAAGATAAACTCTGGAGTCAAAAGACCTCAGACGTGACCATTGAAATCAGATGGAAGGACGAAAACTGGCTTTAGTGCCTTACAAACGATGCATGGAATACTATCGTTGGTAAGAATAACAGACCCCGCATTTACCTCCCAATCCTCATTTGACCGAAATGTCCCAGTTACAACACAAATTGCAGTAGTTAATTTATCGCAGCGATTTGTCAGAAACGGAAAAATCGTAACGGTACGGTCAAGTGTTGCAACGACTTCAACTCTTTCACCAGAAAGTTTTAGACGAAATAGCTGTACCAACTCTGAAAGATTTTAAGACCCTGATGAAAAGTCCATCACCACCACCACCACCACCACCACCCGCCAGAGGTCAAGATAGACGCAGCCCCACGGATGCCTGAGGAGGAAGAAGCACGAGAAGTCTTTCAAACACCATCAGCAGCTCCCATCCCTAGTAAGATTGCAGCGTCCTTGTTGACCCCTTCCGCTACACCCAAACGAGATGAACTTAAAGCTTGGGTTGAAAAGCTGATGTCCACTCCTCCTTCAAAAGAAGTCAAAAAGAAAGAAGGGAAACCAGAAGTGAAAAAAGAAAAGACGACCAAGGCCATCCCATTACCACCACCACCACTACCACTACCCTAGACTTCCAATCCCGTGGCACATCGGACACGTAAATCCGTTTCCAAACCACCCCCTCCTCCCATCCAGAGCAGGATCAGTGAAGACTGGGTGACTTACTAAAAACCAATTCCTGATGGAGAAGTTGTTAGCCAGCATTTACTACGATCCATACCATCCTGCAGGTTACGGAGGAGTTCAAAAATTGTATCGTGCTGCTAAGACCCAACTCAAAAGTGTCCGTTTTACCTCAAGTGCAACGATAGTTACAAAAACAAGCCACGTATACCTTACACAAACCCATTCAACGAAAATTTTCCAAAAGTCGCATCCGAGTGGAGGGCATCGACCATCAATGCCAAGCTGACTTAGCCGACATCTCTCATTTGGCCACCTACAATAGTGGCTACACATATTTGTTTTCTGTCATCGACGTGTTTCCAAATTTGCCTGGGTCGTACCATTGACTTCCAAATCGAGCAGTGAGTTTAGTGCGAGCTCTCCAACTGGTGTTGAAACAAAGTTGTAGTCACTCTCTTCGATGGCAACCGAAAAAGGCACCAAATATCTTAACCAAGCTTTCCAAAAAGAATTGAAGAAACGAGACATTCATTTTTTTACCGCCGAGAATCCAGAAACCAAAGCCAGCATCGTGGAACGTTTTCAACGCACCTTGAAAGAACGAATGTGGAAATATATTACCCATTAACACACTCTCAAGTACATCGACTTTTTACGGCACCTAGTCCAAGCGTACAACCAATCTTACCATTGGAGCATCGGATGTGATCCCCAAGAAGTGACTCACGACAACGAAGTGACCGTCTTTGAGCGCCTGTTTGGTACGTCCCCGACTGTTACTGTCCCCATGAAAGGTGGAGTGTTGGCAGCAGGAGATTGGGTGCGCATTGGCAAAATCAAATGCACTTCCAACAAAGGTTACTTACCCAACTGGATCACCGAATTGTTTTGTGTCACTGGACGAGTGCGTGGCCGTCATCCTCCCGTCTATAAATTAGAAGACATGAACGGGGAAGTGTTAAAAGGAACGGTTTACTTGCCCGAGTTACAACGTGTGACCAAAAAAGAAGACGAAGTGGACGAAATCGAAAGCATTCTCGATCGAAGAACCCGTAAAGTGGGAAAACGACGTGTCAAAGAAGTCAAAGTACGTTGGAAAGGATATCCTCCCAGTTTTGATTCTTGGATCAACGCTTCGCAAGTCATCGACTATAAAAAGAAGTGACCATCATGCCCTTCAACACAACCTCAGCTACCACAGTGTCCACTCCTTCACCCATTTCTTCTCTGTAAGATCTACAAAAGCAACCCTTGTGGGTGTGGTGTGGAGAACGTGTGCTGAAAACGCAGATCGTCTTTTTCTGCCAAATCTTTGTGGTGTATTGTGTCATCGGTGCTGCCATTGCCAATTTGAATTTTCAACAAGGAGACAAACAATTGTGGACCATTTTGCTGAGCAGCTGCGTCGGTTACCTTCTCCCCAGTCCGTCCCTGAAATACTCTTCTAACGGGAACAATGGGAGCCTTGCGCCCAACGTCAGTCACTCTTCCAACAGTCACCACCCCAACAACAATCCCCTTTAAGACACTCCTCTGACCTCTAGCGACCCCTCGGACAGCAGAACTCTGGAATTGTGAACAACCAATTTTATTTGACGTTACCCAGTGACAGTTCCATGGATGTGTTTCCCAAAAACACCTTATACTGTTTCACGGCCAAATTACCTCAGGCCATCCAATTAGATCACGAAGCCCATTGGGAGGTGGCTTTGGTGGAAATCGTTCACCCCACACAAATTCTAAACATCATCGAAAATCAAAACTTTTTAAAGATCGAAGTTCATGAAGAGCAAGTGCAAAACGTCTTGAATGTCAAAGTAGATTATAGAAATAAAATACAGAACCCCCAAACTAAACAGACCACCTATAACATTATAATTCCCACAGGCTATTATTTTGCTGGTCAACATTTGGTGAACACGATTGCTGCCAGGTTCAATGCGTGTTTGACAAACCCTTGGAGAAAAAAACCTGTCTCGATTGAGTACCATAAAGTAGCTTGTCGCCTACTGATGAAATTTAGGGAGAGCAAAGTGGTGTCCATTACATTTTGTCCTGAACTGTTTGAAAGTTTTGGTGGGGACGTCAAGATGCTCCAGGGTGGGCTCGTACCACCCATTTACGACAACATGTCTTTTGTGACGTATTTTCGATTCCCGGTAGAACTGAACCATGGACTCAATTTGATTTTTGTGTACTCCGATGTGGTGGAGTACAACGTGGTAGGACACACCTCCGTACCGTTACTGCGAGTCATTATTTTCAAAGTGGATTCTGCCACTAACTCTGACGAGGAAGGTGGAAATACCTATCACGTTCACCGCAAATTTGTACATCCTCACTATTTGCCCGTCAGTAAGTCGTATTTCGACACTGTCAACATTACCATAAAAGAAGATCTGGGACAAAATATTTCATTCATCAAAGGGAAAGTCACGGTGAAACTCCATTTTCGAAAACGATTCTCTAACGACTTGTAAGTCATGTATCCTGTGTACCGAGGAGTCGCTCAACAGCGAGGACATGGTTTAGGACATATGTTAAATCGGCGTTTCGTTCTGTGCCTCCCGTTTTGAAACCGATGGTGACACGAGGATTGCACGCCTTGAAAGATGCCGCTTTGACGCAAGGCAAAGAATTTCTCCAAAATGTCATCATCGACAAACAAAACCCCAAAGACGCTTTCTTGAGAGCAGGCAAAAATGTCTTGCATCAAACTAGAAAGACATTTTGGGCCAAGGAGAAACTCCCGTAAATGCTCTGGACGCTGCCGAGTCAGTCATTCCTGCTTCTCTGATACCACGGCAAGGACAAGGCAGAAGAGACAACGACGAAGACACCCTTCCGGAGGACTTCATACCCCCAGAGCTAGAAAGAGTAAGAAAAGAAGAACCGTATGAGAATTAGATGTTTTTGATTATTAAATCACAGAGAGAAAAAATGATGCACCGAGAGTCTTGCGCATGTTCAAAGTCAGAACTGGATCTGTTTGCCAAGCCACCCACCGTGATGACGATGCAAGAATACCAATGGGTAGAATTTCATCCCGTCTCCCCTTTGACGGATTCAGCTCCCATAGAGTTTGAAATCAAAGGACAGCCCGAAGATTACATCGATCTAAATAGCAGTTACTTTACTTGAAAGTCAAATTAACCGAACAAAATGGTATTTACCCTATAGACAGTGAGGACGTAGCTCCCGTCAACAATTGAATGCATTCCTTGTTCAGTGGAGTGGATTTGTATTTGAATAGCAAACTGGTCAGCAGCAGCATGGATACATACCCTTACCGAGCGTACCTAGAAAATCTCTTGACATACGGAAAAGAAGCCAAAACCACCCATCTGGATGCTTGCGTGCTATGGAAACCTGGCACGGCAGGCAAATTTGATGACACCAATTTGAATACAAGTAAAGAACCAGACCACAATGTGGGATTCAACGTCCGTCGGAACAAAATCAAAGATGGGAAGAGTTTAGAACTGATTGATCGCTTGCATTTGGACATGTGGTTACAAGAGAAGTATTTGCTGAACGGAGTGGATGTCCGCCTGAGTTTGAATCGCAGCAGTGCTGCTTTCCATTTGATAACTGATGATGTTGGTGCCAATTCCAAAACCAAAATCAAAGAAGCCCGACTCTACGTGAGACTCGTGGAAGTGTTACCTAACCTGGGAAACGACATCAGTCACACTTTGACCAGAACGACCGGCAAGTATCCGATACGACGCGTGGAAGTGAAAACTTTCACCATTCCCAGTGGACAGTGATCCATGATCGAAGATCATTTGTTCCAAGGACAGTTACCCAAAGGTTTAATCACTGGTATTGTCGAGAATTGAGCCTTCAATGGAGCCCCACCCCCCAAAAAAAATCCTTTCCACTTTGAGCGCTTGGGCGTGTCCAAAATCGAAGTCAGGAAACGACATCAGTCACACGTTGAGCAGAACGACCGCCAAGTATCCGATACGACGCGTAGAAGTGAAAACTTTCACCATTGCCACTGGACTCCGATCCAAGGTCGAAGATCATCTGTTCAAAGGACAGTTACCCAAACGTTTAATCGTTGGTATCGTGAGCAATGCAGCCCTCAACGGAGCCGTCACTGCCAATCCTTTCGAGTTTAAGCACTACAGAGTGTCTAAGATCGAAGTCGGTTGCGATGGCAAGACCTTGTGTACCAGACCATTTGTACCTAACTTTGCCCAGAAGAATTACTTGAGATCGTATTTGTCCCTGTACGAAGCTACCAGACAGTAAGGAACCAACACCAGCCACGGTAATGCGTACGTGGATTATGCAGGAGGCTACGCGTTGTGGGCTTTTGATTGCACTCCAGACCAAGGCAGCGACGAGGGACATTTCCACCCTATAAAATCCGGCCAGATTCGTGTGGAACTTCAGTTTACAAACCGGCATCCTGATGAAACAGTGAACGTATCTTGCATGCCGAATTCGATAATACGATAGAAACCAACAGTTTGAGAGAAGTCATTTTAGACTATTAGAAACTATGGCAGACTCTTAACCCTCTTTGAATGGTGGAGAATCTTTGGAAATGGAATGGGAGGATATCGTGGAAGCAGAACCACAAGACAAAGAAGAAGAGGACGTGGTGGTCATGTCCAGATGGCCAGAACAAGAACAACATTTAGATGCATATTTTGCTAAATACCTGGCAGATATAATTACGGAATTGGTCAAGAAAGATTGCTGTGGATGTCAAAACGATCATCCCAGTAAAATTCAACACGATAAATGTCTGATGATGAGTCAAGACGAAAAATTGGACGAGTATCTGGAGGACGCTTGGGGTCTCATCTCGGAAGAAGCAGCGTTGCACCAGTGGTATAAAGTCTTGCGTGATCATTCCTCTCCTCCACTGACTACTCTGGAGATCTATCGCATTGAAGCTGTCTTGGCCCAGAGTGCGAAGACGAAGCGAGGAAACGGTTACTTGTCAGAGATTTTCAAGCAAAAAGTCAGAATTGAATTGATGACTTATCATTACCTGTGAGAAAAAACCCAAAACAAAAAGGATACCTGGGACCTTTATTACGTTTTGAACAACAGTTCGTACACTGCTTCTTGGAATCTTGTCGTGTACGCTAAAGATGAACTGCGTCATCGCAAACCTCAAGGCCATCAAGCTTATGTCATCAACGCGGACAACAGTCATCTCCCAGGAACTCACTGTGTAACCGTCTACTTTCCCCACGATGATTGTGTGGAGTATTTTGATTCGTATGGATTACCGCCTTTGGAAGACGACATCATCGACTTTATGAGATGAAATGCCCAATCGACACGACTCAATAATGTAAAATTACAAGGCACAGATTCCATGCCATGTAGACAATATTGTGTGTATTTTCTTCATCAACGCAGTCTTGGATATCCCTTAGAACATTTGGTAACTTATTTTGATCGTGACTCTTCTAGAAATGATTATTCAGCAAAGACGTCTGTCCCCCTCCAAAAAATAAATAGCCGTAAGCCAGGCCCACCACCTAAAACAAACTCTCTCTCAAAAAAAAAAAAATATTAATTTTATATATCTCTATCACCTCCCTCTTCTTTTGCTTCTTGCTTTCTACCAAATAACTTGCTAACTTACTAATACCACTTACTCTCAACCAAAAGATGATAGTCATCCCAATAGAATGAGAGAGTCCGAACACCAGGACCATCAGGGCCCGCCTCACAAGGCGACCACATAATCAGATTAGGGAAGTTCAATAGAGCCCCAAATAGACAATATAAGGTGGTCAAAAAGTCCAATGATCATCAGGCCCCGCTGCACAAGGCGGCAAAAAAAAAAAAAAAAAACTACTCTAAGCAAAGTGATCGGTCCCAAATAACCACGGTCCCAAATAACCAAAGTTCAAACACCCCACGACCGATTGGCCCCTAAAACAAGTACACCCAGTAAGACTCCAAAATTATTTCTCATATAAGGTGGTCTAAGCCCAGGACCATCAGGGCCAGTCACACAAGGTGACAGATACTGGTAACCAACTGACTGTCATCCGAAGGTTTCTAATTAACACGTAATTCCTCATTTTAATAAAAACAGCACAGAGTTTCTAAATTCACAGTCCGTGCAGGAAGACCAATTTTAGATTAATACCCTGTAAACAACGGACACCACCCAGCAAGAAGACCAAAACAACCAACCCGAAGTATTCAACTACCGATCAGATCAGACCTCATATATTCATTACGAATTAGCAAGAAGACCAAGCAGTTAAACCGAAACATTCAACTTCTAATCAGATTAGATTTTATATATGCAACTCGCACCAGCAAGGAGACCAAAACAGTCAACCCGAAGTATTCAACCACCAATCCGATCAGACCTTATATATTCAATACGCACTAGCAAAAAGGACAAAATAATCAACCCGAAGAATTCAACCCCCAATCAAATTAAACCTTAAGTAGCCTGAATACTAACAAAATACGAACCCAGAAAACCAAACCGAAGCATTCAACACCCAAACATATTTTACCTTACATTACGAATAGGAATCACTTAAAAGCCTTAACGCTGAACTCTTATTCAAAGACACTTTAGATTACCATTCCTATTACGAAATAACTGCACATAATTACAATTACACATTAATTCACATATTTACAATTCATATCTACTCAAATAACCTTTAACTAACAAACACATATCTTCAACATTAAACGTGAGAGATATGTATATATATATATATATATATATATATATATATATATATATATATATATATATATATATATATCACGTAAGTATAACTACAAACCAAAGCAGGTAAAGTATTGAACCATGGCACAAGGAACCAGAAGCAAAATTGCCCTTCTCACCAAGAACAGGATGGAAACAACCAAACAATGTAGACTTAGAAGCAAGATGCGAAAAGCTACCCTGCACCAAGACAAGAGGACAGGTGGTAATGACAATGCAACAGAGGAACTCCCCAGGGAATCATTAATAGATACCTACCTAGCATCTCCATCAACAAAGGAAATTATTCAACGTGAATTGAAAGTCTCCACAAGAAGAATCACAAGGGCTTATACACAAAAAAACAAACTCATCCATAACAACTATGGAAGACGCTATTAAAATTAGAAGGGGGAAAAAAACAATCAACATACAACTCAAACCGGAACAAGAAACTATAACACAAAACCAGGCAAATGTCCAAAATAACTTCGATACATCGGAAATCAACACAATGGAAAACACGCAAACGGATAACAGCAAAACAACAAGAACACCAACAACAGGAGAGACAAACATAAGCGTAACAACAACGCCAACAACAAATCTAGAGGAAAAAGAGACCGAGAACAATAAGAGAACAGAAACCCACAATGAAAAGGCAGTACCTATCAATACAACAAATACCAACGCAATAGAAAATAAGACAACAGAAACACACAGGTGGATAACAGCACAACAACAACACCACCATTAACGAGAGAGACAGACAACAACATAATCATACCACCAATAATAAACGTGGAGGAAAAAGAAATGGACAACAATAACAGCACAGAAACCACCAATCTAAATGAAACAGCTATCAACGCTCAAATACCAACACAATTAAAAATAGGACAATAGACAGCAGAACTACAACAACCGCAGCAACACCACCCATAAGCACAAAGGCCACAACAACACCCACAGCAACAGCAGCAAGCACTGCCCCCAAATTCGGCACCCCCTGCCACCAACACATTACCACTGCGCCTATATACACCATACACAATAGTCAACAAGCAGGACCCTCTGAACACATAACGGCAAGGGAAATGAGAGAAATAGAAAAAGCGCTACAGGAAGCAAATCGGGAAGTACAGGAAACAACAAATAATATCTACTACGAAAGGCCAGAATATGAAGAAAAAGCTCTATCAGGAAAAGGGAAACACCCAATCAAAGTTAAACCCAATATTAAGAAAACGATCACGCCAAGCGACAAAAATACTACAAATAAAGTTAACAAGACAGATGAAAGACAACAACCCGACAACACAAACAACGCAGACAAGAGAAACAGAAACAGCACTGGCAACGGAGACACCAAACAACCAAGTCCAAAACGAAATAAAATCGAAGCCAAAACAGGAAATCAATACCACCAGACAAGACAAAAACCAACAAAATACGAGTATCACCCACCAGAACTAACAATATTCATCAGCAGCTACACCCAAAGGTTTCTACGAATCAGCACCAAGAGCGTAGCAACAATGTTGATGCAACACCACAACGGCATGTTTCGAATTATTAGGCCACGATCCAACCACATAATCATCTGGTGCAACACCACAAGTCAACTCGCCAAATATCTTGAAATAACTCAAATACAGGCATAAAAGTTACAGTCAGAAGACACCGAGCAACAAATACAACACACACCAAGAACATACCAACAACTGCCCAAGCAAACACGAACATGACAAGAGACAAACGCGCCAGGAAAGAGAAAGAACCCCAAGCAACGGATTTAAAGCAATATTAAAACTACCGGACGCACATACACGGAAAAGTACAACAGATATAGAAACCGACCTAAAGTACAACAACATACCACATAAACGAATTGCAAAACGAAGAAACAGACACGGAAAAGAGACGTCTACTGATTGATCGAGTTCGCTGAACCACCACCGACGACCATCAAGCTAGGACCACAAGGTAAAACACTCAAACTACAGAAATACATCAACAAACCCCGTTTTTGCAATAATTGTCAACGGTGGGGACACATTACTTCAAGATGCCGATACCATGCAAGATGCTGCAAATCCGGAGGAAAACACAAGGGAAATTGCACTACCAAAACACACAGATGTGCTAACTGCAGAGGACCACACCCCTCATACTCGGCTGAATGCCCCCATAGTATAGCCGAAAAAAGAATCATATAACTCATGGAAGACAAACAAATAACGTACAAACAAGCCAAAAAAGAACAAAAAGATCCTAATCACAACCCAAACACCGACTACAACATCACCTGTGACCACAACTCGACCAGCCCAACCAACCACAACCACCCAAGAGAGACCTAAGGCAACAACAGCTCGACCTTCAACACCGTCAGCCACGAGAAAAAAAAAATCATAAATAACACGCCCAAACACGACAAACAGCAACCAGAACACAACCGACGCATCAACAGGGTAAACAACAGTCATAGCATATGCGAAGAAAATCAACAAAAAACAGGCACCCCAACCAAGCGCAACATACAGCAAACCGCAGGAAAAGAAGGGAACACCATATCCAACGACTACCTCGACCCAACCCTCATAACCCAATACCTGCAGGAACTAATAAGCGGAATCCACCAAAACACACATCATAACCAAATCAAACGAGAAGATTTCTTCCACTTACTTTACAAAGTAATGGAAAAGATATTCCCCACGGACATCTAACCCAGCCATCGCATTATTACCTAACACATAAACAGCAACGTACTACTATAATAGAAAGCAACAACATACGATTTATGCAAATTATCCAAACTCCACCACAAAACTCACCATATGGTAATGGAATTGCAGAGGAATAATTTCAAATCATGGTGAATTACTATCAGCAATCAGCACTGCCACACACAAACCAGATATCTTGTGCCTTCAAGAAACACTCGTAACTGAAGCAAACACGACACTACCCAAAATAAAGGGCTACGATAATAACTTCCATAAACACAGGAATAACGGGAAAAAAGGAGGAGGGCTTGCCATTCACATACTCAACACAATCTCAGATGTAACAGAATTCGATATCAACGTGGACTTACCAGATAATCATATCGAACATCACGCAATCACTATCAAAACTGGATCAAAAAGACTAACCATCTACAACATGTATGACCCACCCGGCCATAATGCAAATCCCGCCCACAGCTACATGCAAATCTTCAAAGACAAGAGTAGAAACAGTATCATCTGTGGAGATTTCAACGCGCACAACACAGAATGGGGAGGAAACCTCGTAGACACCAGAGGCAGAAGCATCGAAAAGTACGCCAGGGATAATCACCTAATAATCTTAAATACAGGAACACCTACCAGAATAGACCCCAACACCGGGAAATTTACGGCCATAGACATAACACTAGCCACACCAACTATTGCACAGATCACAGACTGGGAAGTACTCCAGCAAAGTACATTAGGAAGTGACCACTTTCCATTAAGTATTACAGTATATCTACAAAGTCCAAGGGAGCAACAAAGAAATATACAAAAATTTAAAAAAGATAAAGCCGACTGGGATCTCTTCCAAGAAATCTTGAAGAAAGTACAACAAGAAGACCTACAAAGTACCGATACTAATCACTACTACAACAACATCATCCACGTAATAAACGAAGCAGCACAAAAAAAGTATACCCAAATCAAGCGGAAAGACAAACAAAACCAGCATACCATGATGGACTGACAACTGCCAAATTGCCATCAAAGACAAAAAGAAAGCCCTCAATCGCTTCAAACACACCAAACTAGCTTCAGACTTCATCGCTTATAAAGAAAAAAGAAGCTAATGTACGAGCAGTCATAAAAGAAGCCAGAAACGACTCATGGAAATCTTACTGCACCACCCTCACTCACCGCACCAAATCCAAAGAAGTCTGGGCAAAAATTAAAGCCATGAGAGGAAAGGTCCCGACAACGACGCCAAAAAATAACTGGGGCAGAAACCAATCAAGAAAAAGCAGAACAGCTAGCAAAACACTTCGCTCACTCCAGCAGCAACAGCAACCCCACTCCAGCATTTATGTCACAAAGGCAATCTATAGAGAAGGATTTCCCTCACATATTCAAAGATCAAACTACGGAACAAATAAGCAACGATTCACCTTTAAACGACAGTTTCAATCTTCAAGAATGGAGGAAAGCACTAAATAACAAAAACTCAACAGCACCAGGAGAAGACAACCTAGGCTATGCCATCTATAGACATCTCCCAATAAATATGCAATCAATAATACTCGACATGATCAACTTAATATGGTCAACAGGAAACATACTCACATCATGGAAACAAGCAATAGTCAATAGCCATACCAAAACCAGGGAAGGACCCTAAAAATGTAACATCATACCGACCTATCTCCTTAACAAACACCATATGCAAAATTATAGAGACAATGATCAACAACCAGATAAAACACCACCTGGATAAAAATTATTTACTCTCTGAAAACCAAAGTGGTTTTAGAAACAGACGCTCCACCATCGACCAACTAATCAGATTAGAAGCTGACATCGAACTAACCTTTAATGCCAAACGAAGAAGCGACAGACACCTAATAGCAATCTACCTCGACCTCGAAAAAGCCTTCGACTTAGTTTGGACCAAAGAACTTATCTCCAAGCTCAACCAATACGGCATAACGGGACGAATGCACCGATGGATATCAAACTTCCTGACAGGATGACAAATTAAAACCAGAATAGGTGACACGATCTCCAAGACCTTCACACTGGATAACGGAACACCCCAAGGAAGTGTAATAAGTCCAACACTATTTAACATCATGGTCAACAACCTTGGCGATTACATTAACAACACAATCAGTTTATCCCATTTTGCAGACAATAGCGGAATCTGGAAAGCAGGAAACCCCAACAACCAAAAATACATCGATCAACTACAACAGAACCTAGACGCAATCTCCAAATGGGCAGACAACTGGGGATTTAAAATTTCAATTGCCAAAACTGTAGGAATGCTTTTCTCCCCGCACAATAGACAAAAGCCCAGATACCCCAAACTTTATCTACAAGGCACACCTATACAATTCGTCAAACAGACATACTTCTTAGGAATGCTACTCGACGAAAACCTCAGCTGGAAACCACACATAACAACACTAATCAAAAACTGCCAACAAGAGATCAACCTCTTAAAACACCTGAAGGGAACAACATGGGGAACTGACCAACATACACTGCTCATGCTATATAAGGCACTAATCAGGGCCAAACTGGACTATGGCTGCCAAAGATATGCATCTGCAAACAATACTCTACTTCAAAAATTAAACGCCCTACAATACAAAGTCCTCAGATTATGCACAGGAGCACTACCAAACATCTCAAACGACGAACTACAGGTACTGTCGAGAGATTTACCATTGAACATAAGACGAGAGGAACACATCTTGAGACATGCCATCAGAAACTCAATACATTCAGACAACAATCCAACTAAAATGGCAATTAAAAAATGCAGGAGACCGTTCAGCCAAAAACTGGACCAAACCCCCCAGCAAGTAAAAGAGTACATACGCTCTGTGATGAAATACAAATACCAGAGATCCAAGCGGAACAACACAAAATTTGCGACCCCACTCCCTGGAGGAACAACGCTCCCAAAATAAACTTAACAGCATAGACACTTGGACCCAAACAACAAAATCCATGGAAAATTCTAACAGAAATCTACAAAATCTTAGAGGAGAAGTACACTGGATATACTAAAATCTATACAGACGAATCCAAATCCAAAGAAATCAATAGAACAGCGGCGGCCATCGTGATACCAGAACAACAAACCCAAATTGGCGCTAGACTACCGGACGGCTGTTCCATCTACACGGCGGAATTCTGGGCATTTATAGAGGCACTAAAATTGATAAAAACCCAAAGCCACAACCAACATGTCATCATAACAGACTCACTAAGCGTATTAAAATCCCTAGAGACCGGCACATCAAAAAGCAGAGGAAATATGCTAGAAGAAGCAATGCTAACCATACGGGAACTTGAAGAAAACCAATACAATATTGAATTTTTATGGGTACCATCACACATCAACCTGATCGGAAATGACAAAGCAGATCTCGCGGCAAAGCACAACCTTTTGAACAACGATATACAACCTCTTGCTTACAGCAACCAAGAACTATACAGTCATGTTAGACACCAAATAAACCAGAAATGGCAGCACCACTGGGAGACCACCAACAAAGGCAGACACCTATATCAACTACAAAAAGAGGTCACCCGAAGCATCAAGGC
This sequence comes from Megalonaias nervosa, assembly GCA_016617855.1. Taxonomy (NCBI): domain Eukaryota; kingdom Metazoa; phylum Mollusca; class Bivalvia; order Unionida; family Unionidae; genus Megalonaias; species Megalonaias nervosa. Next base: position 22,685 of record JAECUM010023333.1, read on the forward strand.
ACCCAAAGGAATGCAAACTATCGACCTATAAATCATCAACAGGATTAGAACGGGAAAAACATTGCTAAGAAGCAGTTATGATAAATATCTCAAGGAACAACCAAACCATACCATTAACTGCCCACACTGCCCCGTACCTGAAACACTCGACCACGTATTCAACACTTGCACCAGATACCACATACAAAGAAATAACTTCCGAGAATACCAAAAGAGGATTGGATCACCTACAACATATCCCGAAATATTGGACAAAGCAAAAAACATAAAGCTGCAAACCACCTACAAGAGCATCATATTGTACCTAAAGGAAATTAATAAACATGGAAAAATGTGAATGCCACCATAATATATACATACATCCATATAACACAAACACAGAAACTGGAACTAAAGCAGCGAACACCTGCTAGCTAGCCAAACGACAAGTCCATAAAACATACCACAGACCACCATAATACATCCATATAACACAAACACAGAAACTGGGACTAAAGCAGCGAACACCTGCTAGCCAAACGGCATGTCCATAAAAACCTACCACAGAACAAACAATGAACCTACACTAACAGCAATCTGTTTCCTCACGCTCATTCCTTCCTCTCTCACCTCCCTCCCTAAATTCCAACCTCCCCTGCATGTAAACCTAACCAATTAACTATAACCCAATAACCACATAGACAAAAAGGACACAATGTTCGTTTTTTCTATTTAAAAAAAAAAATTCGAAAAAATTCAACGAGAGAGAGAGAGAGAGAGAGAGAGAGAGAGAGAGAGAGAGAGAGAGAGAGAGAGAAATTAGGAAAAGGCTTAGGGCAAAGGCAAAAAGGGAGAAAAGGAGGAGGAGACGAGGGAGGAGAAAGGAGAAAGAAAAGGAAAATGACTAAGGCACAAGACACCGAAGCCCGCGGTCATTGAGAGACGAACAAGGACATCATCTCATATACCCAGAGTGATGATACCACAGCCACAAAGAGGACCAACACGAGAAAGAACACCAGTTATTGGCAGTCAAATTAAAGAAAAGGAAATAAAATCCTTTCCCGAGGGAAGCTGGGGCGCAAAACAGGTGCTAGGGAATACATACTAGCAAACACCTGGGTGGATTCCTGATAGCAACAAGCCTGTGTTGTTAAAAGATTTTCCACTAAGGCCCCACCTCCTGGGTGGGGTGGGGGTTGTTTTGTTTTTGGGGTTTTTTGAGGGGGTTTTTGAGGTTTTCTCTTTGGCTATTGAAGACCTCTTTCGATAATATCTCTATCCAAAATAAACCAAACTCGATCCATTGGCACCACCAACAAAACTAACGACCACTTAAAAAGGCAGCGCGACTCTAACATGTGTAGGATGGCTCACATTCAACAGCTGATTGGTACTATTTCAACACTAGAAGTACGCTAAGTACACGAAATTACAAGCTATTACAAACAAGAATAAAAGAAATTATAAGACTAATTGTATTAGATTAATTGCACAGGTGGCTCACACATTACTGGGTTCCTTTTAATGTCCATTAGTACAACTGGACTGAATTTGAACTATAAGTACGGGCTGGCGTTTTGGGGCGTACACCACACTGGAGGTTGAGGCGTATGCGTCCCCTCTGGATCCTCTTCCTCCTTCTCTTCGACCGGACCTAAATAAGAAGTGCGACATCGCACATAAACGTGGGACTGTGATGGTACCATTCTCATAGTCACGAACAATTAAATAGCCTGACACTCAAGCATAAACTAGTCGCAAAAGCACATAGTTTGCATAGGCGACTTAAATCCTTTGTACGGTTAAGTCTGGATACCCATGGTTGACCAGTCAACACTTTCAGAATAGTCAAATTGATTGAGCTTCAGAAGCAACTGTCGAATCCTGGATGTGCTGACCATAGAGGCCTTAGAAGAAAGTGCATGGCTTGAAGAAGAGCAGAAAAAAAAATAAAGATGGGAAATAGAAAGAAATGATCCTGCTTCACCTGATGCTAAGACAGGTCTGTGAAGTCAAGCGCGAACGTGTGTGTGTATGTGTATGTGTATGTGTGCGCGCGTACGTGTGTGTGTATGTGTGTGTGTGTGTCTTTCCCTTAACAAACCCATTGTCCCTACACTCATGAGTGTTTGTTTTGTGTGAATGTGGATTTGTGTGATTATAAACACTAACTCCTTTGCTTATGTGATTGTAGGTAATGATGTGTTTTGTACATAAAACCTTTCCTTCTCCAACTATGTATTGATAGAAAGCATAGTGGTTTTGTTAGTATTAGTGTATTGTTTTGTATAAAAATTTATTTTAGGTTATCACTCTCATCACTGTGGATTGTTTGGTAGGTAATATGGGTAGATTGGATGTTTTCCTTCACGTCCGTGCTGAAAGCAACACAGCATCTGACGACAAGTACCTCAACCCTATCAAGCAGGCAACAGGAACCACAACGCCCCCTACCTACCCAACAAAGGCCCTGTGCTAACAGGGGAGAAAAAATCCCTCAGTATAAAAACAACAATAGACCAGCACTACTCCCAACACCGCCAATCACATTAGCACCAACACCACCAACCAAGGTAAACCCAACTAGACACCGAACACACGACACGCGACAACACCCTGACCACCAACGACAACAAAAACCCAACGCCGAAAAAAAGAAGTGTTACAACATCACACTACCCAACACCAACACTTCCGGCAACAGACGTGACCTACAAAGAAGGAGAAGGATGCACAAAATTATGACACTGAACAATCAACAAAGAAGGAAACACAAAAAACAACGGATACCATTACCTCAACCCTCATAACTCAATATTTACGAGAAATAAGGAACGAACTAAAACAAAAAACCCACCAAGACCAAATCAGGAAGGAGGACTTCTGCCGGTCCCTACAAGATCTACTGGAGAAAATTCACTCCCCAACCAATTAATAGCTGCACAAGTAGCAAACATCACATAAATACCAACAACACAATTATGGAACACGACCACAACAGACTGAGAAATACCAACTATACTAACAACGGTTCACAATTCATCATATGGCAGTGGAACTGCAGGGTACTAATTGCAAACCAGGGAGAACTTCAATCAGCCATCAACGCAGAAAACAACAAACCGGATATCCTATGCCTACAAGAAACCCACCTACATCAGAACAAAACAACACTGAAAATTAAATGATACGACCTCAGCTTCCACAAATACAGGACCGACGGGAAAAAAGGAGGAGGTATCGCCATATACATACACAACACTCTCAACAACATCACAGAAATCAATAACACCACGAACCCTACCACCAACACAATCGAACATCAAGGAATTATACTCACAATAGGCCGGAAAAAGATCACCATCTACAACATATACCTTCCAGGGACTACCAACACCAACCCTCTCAGGAACTTGCCCAAATAGTCAAAGACAAAGGTAACAACAGCATCATCTGCGGAGATTTCAACGCTCACAACATAGACTGGGGAAGCGACCATACGGACACCAGAGGAAAAAACATCGACAAATACGCCAGAACCAACCAAATGATAATACTCAACACAGGCACCTCCACTAGGATAAACCCGGCCAACGGAAAATGTTCAGCCATAGACCTCACCATAGCGACACCACTCATTGAGATCACTGAATGGGAGGTCATGCAAAAAAGTACACTTGGTAGCGACCATTTCCCTATTCGCACAACAGTTTACCTACACAACCCTAAGGAGCAACAAACCAGAGTACTAAAATGGAAAACTAATAAGGCAGACTGGGACACCTTCCAGACCATCCTAAGGACAAAACATATAGAGGACCTACAAAGTATTGACACAACCTTTTACTACAACAACATCACTCAAGCAATCAACGACGCTGCACAGGAAAGTATACCTAAAACAAGCGGAAAAACAGGAAAAACGACCATCCCATGGTGGAATGAAGATTGCAAATCAGCCCTAAAAGCAAAAAAGAAAGCACTACATCGCTTCCTACATACCAAACTCGACCGACTTCATCACCTACAAACAAATGGAAGCCAAAGCAAGAAGAACAATTAAACAAGCCAAAAAGCCTCCTGGCAAGCTCACTGTTCAACACTCAATCACTCCACTCCCACGAAAGAAGTCTGGAATAAAATCAAAGCCATGAAAGGTAAGACCCCCAAAACAACACCCCAGATAACAGGAGCAGAAACTAACAAAGAAAAGGCCGAACAATTAGCACAACACTTTGCACTCTCGAGCAGCAACAGTAATCACACTCAAATCTTCATGCTACAACGCCAAGAGGTGGAGCAAAAATACCCACATCTCTTTAAGGACCAGACTGCGGAGATAACCAACGAGAAATCACCGCTCAACGACAACTTCCAACTGCAAGAATGGCACAAAGCGCTCCGCCACAAGAAATCCACTTCACCGGGAGAGGATAATCTTGGCTACGAAATTTACAAACACCTACCTGACAACATGCAACGGATTATCCTCGATTTAATCAACCTCATCTGGAACACTGGCAACATACCCACCACCTGGAAGCAAGCCATTGTAATAGCGATTCCAAAACCAGGAAAAGACCCCAAACTTACCTCATCCTTATCGCCCAATTTCACTCACCAACACCATCTGCAAAATTATGGAGACGATGATCAACAACAGACTCCTACACCATCTCGAACGAAACCATCTACTCACGGAAAATCAAAGCGGATTTAGGCCCAAACGATCTACCATAGACCAACTCACCAGACTTGAAGCCGACATCAAACTCGCTTTTAACGCACCAAGGAAAAAGAACCGCCATCTCATAGCCATATTCCTCAACCTAGAAAAGGCCTTCGACCTAGTATGGACCAAGGGGCTAATTGCCAAACTCAACCAATATGGAATAACAGGACAAATGCACCGCTGGATCTCCAACTTCCTCACAGGAAGACGAATTCAGACCCGGGTAGGAGATGCATACTCCGAAACATACACATTGGACAACGGAACCCCACAAGGAAGTGTGATAAGCCCCACTCTATTCAACCTTATGGTCAACAACCTAGGAGAATACCTACATAGCACCATCAACCTATCTCAATTCGCGGATGATAGCTGAATCTGGAAAGCAGGAAACCCCAACAACAGACACCACATCACACAGATACAACAAGGACTGGACGACCTCACCAGATTGGCGAATAACTGGGGCTTTAAAATCTCAAGTACTAAAACTGTCGGGATGCTCTTCTCCCGCCCCAACAACCGAAAACCCAAATACCCGCAACTCTACCTACAAGGCACACCCATCCAGTTCGTAAAACAAACCCACTTCTTGG
>JAECUM010023334.1:0-44771 GCA_016617855.1 Megalonaias nervosa
GGTCTGAAAATCAATAGGTGGGTTTTTACCAAGCCTGTAAAGATTCAGTACGGATTTAGAAAGACAGACAGACTAATACGCCTGGAAATCACTTAACAGACAAAATGAACTCACTAAAATCACCAGCAGCGCATTATTACAGACAGTCTGAAAATCAATACAGTGCATTCGCACCAATCTCCAGAACAAGCTGGAACGGTATTATCTCCCATCTATAATGCCCAAGTGCTAAAGTATTAATTCCGTCTTTACAATATCTTTTATCATCAAAATTGCCAAGTCCACGTTTTATTATTGCATCTGTCTCGAGCTTATGAAGATTCGTTCTGATGACATTTGTCTTAATAAAACTGACATTATTGTTTAGCGCGGTTTTAAAATCATTAAAATTCATCATCTTTTTCGCATATCCGCGAGGGATACCTTTCGCTTTCTTTGTCAGTTTATTATCATCTAATATCACAGCGTACATCTTGCTCCTTAACCCAACAAACTCTCTCACCGGCACAAACATAAACTCATCTTTCATTTTACCAATAACTTTTTTATTCGTATTATCATTAAATCCACTACTAGTTGGATAATCTGATAAATCAAATAGGTCACGGCGCTTGTAAATATCCTCATAGACATCTTCGCATTTTATATTATAAACTAGTGAATCTGTATCAGTAAATAGCAGCTCCGAATCTGGCCACTGCTTTTTGGTAAAATTATAGTGAAAGTCGTACATTAACCACTTTGATATATCAAGTACAGCTGCACCAACATAAATCGGTTTATTTAACTTTAAATTTGTCTTTCGTTGTTGTATTGCAACAAGATTTTCATTAAATATTTTCATACTGACAAAACCGTCATCATTAACTAATTTATTTCTGCGACTTATATCATTTACAATTTCGATAGAAACTCTTTTTCTAATGTTCTCCATTGTCTTTCCAAAAACTGAGTTATTCATTAACTTAAAAAAGTTTTTCTCAAAATCGGTCTTAGCCACAGCATGACGTTTGGTATTTAAGTCAATATAATTTGACATCCACCTCAACTGATTAAATTTTAGCACACGATGAACTTTTCTGAGAATTAGTCCAGCATCTACTGCTTGTTTTAAATTTTTGTAATGTATCACGTAATTTCTTTTATTTAGCAAATTTGGAACTAACTTATTAACAATGGAATGTTTTGCTGTTGTCATGGCTCGTTGCTCGGGTGATAGTAAACTGTAATCTATCATCATCGACTCTGCACAAAATGGGTAGTCGTTGTGTAGATCATGCAACGAACTAGGATAATCTAGAACAACTTCAACAAAATAACTGACATTAATGATTTTTCTAGGTGAATCTTTTTCAGTTTCTTTAAGAAATTGATCTGGAGATATCCAATGAAATCCACCGCACGGCATTGGCTCTGACATGGCCCAACCATACAAATTGACGCAATCTAGATAAATAAAATAATATAATTCGCTGGGAGATTTTTATCATAATTTTTTAGATATTTATTATTAGCTACTGCATATTTTTATGTTGTAACACTAATTCCGCCTCTGATACCTTTTTCAATAAAATTAAACATATCGACGTCTGTTAAGAGATCTAATTCTAGTTTGATTGTTTTTAGTAGAGCGTCCCACGACAGTCCGGGAGCAGAATAATACCAACAAGGATCTAGTCCGTAATTGCTGTAGCTTACTCGACGAAAACTTTCAAAAACAAACGCTAGTAATAAAAAATCTGTTTTCAAATATATATCATGATAATCACTAAATGTTTTACAACTAAATTTATTCCAAATATCTTGCGCATATTTGTATTCATCGTCTGACACATTTTCATTTTTGAGCTGCGAGTAAAATTTATCTTTGTCGGGCAGAGAAGTTTCATCAAATCTGCTCCAGTCGTCGAGATACTCATACGGAAAGATACCTTTTCTTGTCAGTAGATTAAATTTACATCAAAGCAACTTTGCAGATTATTAAAAGTGCTACAACTTTTTACGAGCTCATCTAATGATGCTGCCATAAATTGCAGACTGTCAATAAAACGTAATTTTCCGAGAGTAACTGACATATACTTTTCAAAATTATTTGGAATAGATTTTATCTTATTATTTAGTTTTATTTTAGATTTAATTTCCTCGTTGCCAAAAGCTTCTACAATGATATGACTATCATAACCGCGAAAGTTATGTAAAACTATAGGAATAAACTTTGGAGCATGAAATTTTAAATTACAATTATTATGAGCTGCCCCACGATACTGACCGGTCAGATGACAGTGATCGCGCACTTTATCACGAACCCCGTTTGAGTCTACTAAAGATTTTTCGCAAATATGACAATTAAGTGCTTCGTTAAATTCAAGTTGTTGCTTAGATGTTATTTTCATTGGAGCTGTTTAAAATAATTTGTTAGAAATTTTATTAACATCATCTATCAGATTTTTTAATAACCAAACCGCCGGACTTTCAGATTCACTATCTTTACATCTATATAACTTAATCGGACATGAAAACTTATCGTCGACGCAACAAACTACTTTATAAGCTACTCCGCAAGGAACATGTTGCTGTATTTTTCTTGTACTCGATTTATTAGGATTATTTTCAGCGCCAGCCACTGGAACGAGTAGGCACTCAAAATCCGCATAAATAACGAAAGGTATATTTAGTTTATGATCGTAATTTTTCAATTTTAAGACTTTTTCTTTTTCGCCGGGCATAGTTATTCTTTGAACGTTGATACAGTATTTAATATGCTCCTGTAGTTTCTCATTCTTAGAAAAACCCTGCAAACATCTGTAACAGAAATATTTCTTTTTTCTATTTTTATTATACTGTCCGCCAACTAAACCGTTAAAGTTTTTTTTATCCAAACGTAATGTCCTTTATAAAATAATAAATTTATTGTCTTCTGTGTAGCAGTCTCTGAAATATACCTTGGGTAAACATTTTCTCGCTCATCTAGTCCGAAAACATTTACTGAAATATTATTTTGTTTTTCAAACTTTGGTATCTGATTTTCTGACACTGGAAAAGTTATTCCGTTATAATTTAGCTCGTCTTTGTATGGCAAATACTTTTCAATTCGGTCACTGTGGTCACTCTGTGGATGTCTCTCCGACAAAATTGACCAACGAAAACATTCGTTATCATTATTTTTGACATTTATACAGCATTTTTTGTTTATAATTTTTTTTGGAAGATCAACGTAAGAACTACCTCGAAGTACGTTATATTTTGCTGTATGAATTAAAACTTCCTTTATCATTTAAAATTTCCAACCTGACCCAGATGAAGTAAATTCCTCCAATTTTTTATTTATTTCTTGGTGTATTTCATCGGCGACTGTGGCAATATTTGTTCCAGTTAATATTTTTCGTGATTTAGCTGTTAAATATGGTTCTGAAATTTAGCTGTCGAAACTTCTATTTTCAAAGATTATATCAAATATATCTTTTTCGATTACATGTAACTTTGATAAAATCGTGTGATACTGAACTATTAGCTTGATACTTTTGTGAGCTGCAAGTTCCTTAGATACAACAGGTTGTAAAAGATGATATAAATTTGTAGAGTTAAAATTTGCTAAAACATTTTGATCATCAAATTTGTAACTGTTGTCGTAACCTGAGAATGCACTAGCAATTTTTTTCTGTTTTGATAATGCTCTTTTTAGCAATATCGCGCAATTTTAACATTATATGTAGTATGTTTATATTTAATTGATTTTTTTATACTTATTTTTCAATTAGAGATATAAAATCCCTATAGTATAATGACAGAAATTTTGAGATATATCAGAATGACAGCGGAAGAGCAAGAAACTTATCATGTTCACCCAAAGTACAACTTATATGCTGCAAATGCACTTGGTTTGGTTATTAACATAAAATCTAAGAAATCTGTAGGAAAACCAACACCAGCTGGAATGATAATTAGTGCAAAAAGTGATGATACACATATAAACGAAATATTTAGAAAAGATTTTATTTACAGTTTGTTTTGCGAGGATATTCCAGAGGGTCAGCGAGTCTATAGAGTAAATGGCTCAATTACTGATGATAATATCGAAAATTTAGCGTTACAAGATGAATATCAGCCTCATCCGGTATTTGAAATATATGAGGCTAATGATCGCGGAATTATTCGAAATATAAGAACAAAAAAAGTATTAGGAAATTTGGATAGAGATAGTTATTTACTTATTAAAGTTACAGGAATTAAAACAGATTTTATTAATTATAAATCACATAGGTTTATTTATGAAATGTTTAATAACACAATTCCAAATAATTTAGTTATCGATCACATTAACAAAATTAAATCCGATAATGGCATTGAAAATTTAGATCTAGTTACATCTCAAGAAAACACTAGACGAGGGATAGGTGGTGGGAATAATTAAAAAAATCCTAAAAGATCCATTATTTCAGTAAATCTTGAAACTGGAGAAAAAATGAAATTTAAATCAATATCAGCTGCTTCAAAATATCATAAGATTCATCCAGCTAGAATAAAAGATGTCGCCGATGGCAAAAACAAATCAACAACGTCAACGTTAACCTTCGACAGATTTAGTTTTAAATATGACGATCAATGATGTTTCTTAGCTCGGTTTTAGTAAGACAATTATGTGCAAACATCAAAATATCATCTTTATCAAATTTTAATGTTAAAAATGAACTTTCATTAAGTTTATTTTTTTCTGCTGCTGTTAGTAATATCCTATCATTTTCGCCCTGCATTACAATAACGCCAACAGAATATGCATATAACTTTTTCAATAACAAATACGTCTTGGGAAGTTTTCTGAAGATCCTGTTCGCAAAAAGTACCGGTTATAGGTTCACCTAATAAACCTTTTAACGAGTATGTTACAGGTATTGTTAAAAGTACTTTATCAACAACAAATACTTCTTCGCTCCAGTTCGGAGTAAATCCTTTTTCAAATGTTTTTTTTTTGTCAGAGAAATTCTAACTCGATCACCAACTTTAAATTTATGTCTGCGGTACATGTTTTCGTTTGCTAATATCGGATTTTTAATTGCATCGTTTGGCGACATTTTGGTGGTTCGGTGTTTCGTGTTATTATATTCGTCAACAATGTTTTGTAAATTATCCATATATTTATTTGTATTTTTAGCTGATAAATACTTATGGATTTTTTCGTTTAGTGTACGATTAAATTGCTCGACGACAACGCTTTTACCTTCACTTCCTGTAACATATTTTTTGATATTATTTTGGGGCAAAAGCTGCTCGAACTTTTTATTAAAAAATTCTGCTCCGTGATCAGTCCAGATTCTATTTGGTTTTCTTTCTGTAGTTGTTATTATTTGTTTTAGCGCATCAGTTATTGACGTTCCAGTTTTATCTGAAACTGGCACACTAAAAGCATATTTGCTAAAGATATCTACAACATTAAAAAGATATCTCTTATTATCATTAAATTCAGCTAGATTTGACACATCAAGTAAATCTATCGCCCAGATATCGTCAACGGCATTTGAGACAACATTACGTCGCGGAAACTTTTTTTTTTTTTTTGGTTTGTGTAATTCAGCTGCCAGATCATCATACAATTGTCCAAGACGAGGCGTTCCAAGCCCGAATTTATATTTTGCTCCAATAAAACCCCGCACCAACTTTCTATCAAATCGTTTTCGCATATTTGTTGGTTCCATTTCATGAAGTTCGTTTGAAATTATTTTATCGCAGTCTGATTTTGAGTTTTCGTGATCACGGTAGCAGATATCATGGCGCATTGCTATTGCATCAACTTGATTGTAAGGTTCTTGTCCTGGCAGCGGATTATCATTTTCATCTAGTTGTTTATCAAGCGGATTATAAGGTCCAGTGTATTTATGGCCTGGCAATGTCCAACCGCCTTTTGGTTTCGGCAATTTGCCAATTACTTTATGTATATCTATACCTGTTCCAATTATTTCTCTGTTGTTACATTGTTGACAGTATGTGACAATTTTATTTTGCTCGAGATATAAATCTCTATCGGAGTCGCACTTGCATATCAATATATATTTTCAGATTTATAATAATATTTGTTTTCAGATTTATAACAATATTTATTTTCAGATTTATAATAATATTTGTTTTCAGATTTATAGCTTTCAGTCGTCTACTTATTTTCAGTCGTCTACTAAAATAACGTCCCTGACAACGTCAGTACATCCGGCTCCGGACAATTTCCTCAAAAACATACTTTTTCTTTTTCCACAAATTGCGCAAATACTTTTCAGCATCATCCTGTTGTTCCTTGTTTTTTTCTGTTGTTTCATTGATATTTTCTGTTTTAGTTTTACATTTGAGACAATATGTTGACATTATATATTTGTAATTTAGATAAAATTACTCAGAAAATTACAAGTAATTTTCCCAATTTTGTGCAATCTCATCATTGGCGTAAGAAGGCTGCTTGTCAAATTGTAAAATAAATTTTAAAAAATCTGAGGCAGAGCTCTTCAAACTTGCGGACATCTGTTTTATAAACATCACGCAATAATATCCACAAGCTGATGTTCCAATAGGTTGAAGTTGATTGGACGAGTAACTAATTACTTTCGTTAGCGTTCTAGACATATATTTTTTTATTGCGTCGCTCGGTGGAATTCCAAACGAGTCAAAGTAATTGTTATTATAAACTGCTACCCAATGCGTGCCAGATCCGTCGTTGAAATCTTGTATATTTATCGCGCAGGAACCAACATCTGAGATGTTAGCAGCAGGCGATTTTATCGCCGCAAGTTCATCTTTGGAATAAACTCCGTGGAAATTGTTTACTTGTTTTAGCTTATCAAGTATATCAAAGTTACTTAACGCAGACGTTTTCAACGTCGCAGGAGATTTTAACGTCTCGTGCCCGGCAATGTTAGTCCTCGTCCTATTCCCAGCAGATTTGGCAGTAGACCTCCCGCTAGTCCCGCTAAAAGTGGAGCTATTGGAATAAATCCTCCATTTGTTGTTCTTCGACGTCGCGGTGTCTTTTTTTTCGTTGTTTTTTTTTTCTTCGTCTTGGCATTATATTTATCAGTCACATAAAATTAAACGAAACATTAAACTAAAAAGTTAAACTAAAAGATTAAACGAAACATTAAACTAAAAAATTAAACGAAACATTAAATCAAAAAATTAAACGAAACATTAAACTAAAAAATTAAACGAAAATTTTCTTTATACCACTGCCAACAATACCACCGCGAACGATACCACTGCCCTCAACTGCCTTTTCGTTGCGTCAGATACTGCTCCAGACGCTGCTGCTAGTCCTAATGTACCTAAGTATTAACGTTCTGGCCATTACCGATAGTGCCGGACCGAAGAAGCCGCCAATTTTTGACATTGCTGTTATTTGTGTGTCGCTTAAATTTAAAACAAAAGGTTTTCCGCAGTTATATTTATTTACTTGTTTTTTTGGTTAACATTAATTTTGTTAAAGTTCCCGCGACTTTATTGCTGTCGACTTTTAATGATACCTGCCTCTGCTTTGCAACAGCAGCTGCTAATTTTTTAACCTGACCATCAGTCAAATGTATTTCTTTTACAATATACTTTGTCATCTTATATTAAAGTTACAGATTAAATTCAAAGTTTTTCCAACTTCTATCGTCATTTTACCTCCGACAGAGTCAATTGTAACAGATCTGTCGCTGATCACTAATGCGTACACGTACAACTGCGCTACTGGAACTGCTCCAAGTGTCCAGGTAATTTCAATATCAGTTGTGCTGTCGACAGCTCGCTCGCTATGTTTACTAACATCAAAATGAAATATCGGATAAAGTGTACGAAATTCCTCTACTGATATCTGAGATCCATCTCCAACGTCCTGATATTTTTGTATTGCGTCGAGCAGGTACATGTAAGGTCGAGTAACATTTTTATTAGCGTCATCGGTAAAATTGCATTCTATCGCTGGCTCAGGATATTGCTTTGAATTTAGTCTAGCATGTATTCGTCTAACATCAGCAATATCAAATATTGCATTATTTTGTTGTTGGTTACCGCGTCGCGCTTGCTGTTGAAATACAACAAATAATTGCCTCGGCAGTTGTTCGCTTGATGTTGTTGTAACTCGCCATGTGTAGTCGGTAGTATTTGGAACTGCTGTTTGATATATTTTATGTTGCTGAAAATAAATTTTGTTTGTATGTTTATCGAGTATACTGTTTAAATCTGACATTTTATCGATTGACGGAGTTATTCGTGGCATCCAAAGCGCATGTTTATTTATGATAAATTGTACGTCAGCTCCGCCTGACCTAAACAGGCAGTCGTTTTGTTCTGCTCGATCTAAAATAAGTGTATGTTTAACTCCACGAAATACTTTGTTGTAATCGCGACAAAAGCCGAAAATCATACTTAATGGCAGCATCATTGTAATTTGACGTGATCCTTCTGCAAGTGCCTTTCTCCTAGCAAAACTTTCATTGTAACGTATATTTCTTACGCTAATTGCACCGTTAACTAAATTTAACATTGCAACGCCGTCTGCAGCTGCTCCTGGTGGTGTCATATCAAGATTATTACAAGCAGCAATAAGTGATACTCTTGAAGCGTCTGCATCAGCGGCTGCAGCTGGTGCGGCTATACCAAAATTATTAGCATTAGCGATAAGAAAATCTCTTACAATTGCAGCATCTGCAGCTGCATTAGCTCCATGTGCAAATGCTCCTTTTGAAATAAATTCTCCAGATCCTGCTGTACCAATTCCAGTATCTTTAAACCACATCATATTAGTTGCAGTCGATCTGGAGTAATCGTCGGAAAACGAAATAATATTTAAGATTGTACTTGCAACTTGTAGGTGTCTCGAAATATCCTCAACAGTTTGATTAGCTAATTGATATCGAGCGCTGTTGAATAAGCACCAACCATTATTTATAAGAGCTACTTCTGTTCCAGCTGCAATTGCAACAGGCGGATTAGCTACTGTCATAATCTGGCCACGAACTTCTAATATTGCCTTGTGAGGTAATAAAAATACATCTTCATCTCTGGTATTAAATGTTCTAACACCAACTTTATTTGGCTCATTAGAATTTTCGTCGAGATACTCAATATATTCAAATTCTGTTACGGTGTTGTCCTTGTCATAAGTTTCTGTTAAATCGAGATAATTTTTGACAGACATTTTTATTTATTAGATTACATAATTTTATTGCGGCGCTATTACTTTAGATATTTATTTTTGTATAATCTGCTCGCCCTTTGGTGATAAAAGTTTTTTTGTTCTTGTTATCAGAGCACGTTGAGTTTCTTTTGTTGGAGCGATTTCTGATATAACCTGTTTGATTGTTGGTATTCCACGTTGTGGATCGCCAGGAAAATTACTTGTATTTTTCTGAGTAATTTTATCAGCAACCTTTTGTCCCACCGCTGTTCCAGCAGCAGATGCAGCTCCAGTTGCAAAAGCTTTTGATGCGTCTAGTGCAATTGGTGCAACTTTATGCGCGATTCCCGGAACATTTTCAATAATTTTAGTAAATATATTTCCCAAAAATCCACCAACTATTTGTCTTCGGTAAATTCTTTTTTGTTTCATTATATCTGAGGCTGCATAAAACCGAAGTCGATTTCCAATCACGAAGTGATAGTGAGTAAGTGTAAATAATAAGTAACAACCTCGTTATTCAAATCCAGCTGTCGTCCAGATTGATCTGTCAACTGCATATTTATACTCGTTATTTGATTTTCAACATTTAGCGGATAATAAATAACTTGCCGCGGACTAATTTGCATGAGCGATCCCGGTGGAACATCTGGCGAAAAACTATATATCGTTTGTCCTTTACTGCCCTGGGCTGAGTAAGATCCAGAGGCAATGGAGCAATTTATCAGTATTGTATTTACGTCAGTTATATTTACGGAAAATCACCGTCATATGTTTTAGTTTGCCTTGCGGGTAATCCATATCTGTTACGAGTAAATCCGATCAACGATGCTATGCTCTTTGCTGATGAAAAATCTATTAGCATACCATTTTTTAATGTTATTCTCGCGCGTAAAGTATTATAATTTGGTGTTAGTTCAAAATTGTCAGCGTCTCCTGTATCTATATATGTTATTAATTCGCGTATTATTTTATTTAAATCAGTTACGTTGTAAGCTCCTTGCGGAATTTTAACTACAAATGACCCAATGACTCCGTTGGGGGTAGAATAAAACGTAAATTCATCGTATAATCCAGTTTTTATGTTAGCTATGGAATGCCAACACGTACAAGAAATTAGTCCAATTTCGTACTGTTTTTCAGTATTAAGTTGTACCGGTGGAATATAATTTACTGAAAAATTTGCGCTATCTTTCGCGTTAGCTGTCGCGTTAGCTATCGCGGCCGTACTAGAGTCTAGTAATAATGTTGTTGACATTGTTATTTATTATATTTTTACAAAATTAAATCGCCTTGATTTATATTAAATCGGTGTGTAAAGTTTCGTATTCATCAGATGTTAATAAATTTTCCGATCTTAAATGATCAAGTATATCAATAATTTCATTATCAATTTCAGCGCCAACATTTCCAGCTTCCTTTGATGATATTAGCAGCATTAATCTGCCTATCATTTCAGCAGTTGATGTATATATTTGTACACCTGTTCCTGATCTTTCAGATAATACACTGCCAGTTTCCTCTTCCTCAGCCTCTTTTTTTACGTAATTTCATGCGATTTTTATCATTTATATCAAATTTCCTAAGAAAAGTCCACGACTTACCAAAGCCTTTTGGTCTGTTCTCAGCTGCTGCTTGTTCAAAGACTCTAGCGATAACACCGGTCCTAATTTTTTTAGTTAGTTCAGTCATTTCTTTATCTTTCGTAACTTTCTCTAATTCAATATTAGACGTATGACCATCTGTCATCATTTCATTTAAATCAGCAATAAGTTTATCATACCTTTCTTTCGACCAAGGTTTTACATTATCAATATCATTTATATCATTTTCTGCTAAAAATTCACGATAATCATCAGCGGTTACTTTATCATGTGCTTTTCTTCTATGATATCGTCTTTTATTTTCAACATCTAAAAGCTTTGCTGTCATCTCGCCAAATTCCTTTTGTTCTTTTTCAATATCCGCTAATTTTTCTGATAATCCTTCTACAAGATTTCTGGTCTCAAGTGAAGTTAGTTCTGCTAGTCTTCGTTCAAATTCAAGTGGATTATTCAACAGTCGTCATTTTTCAGCTTGTCTAGCAACAGGGTCAGCAATATGTCTTGCAAGACCTCTAGCTAAATTCAATCTTTCTTCCTCAGATCTAGCAATAATTTTTTCAGCAGCTGCTTCTTGTTGTTCCTTGACTAATCCAATTAAACCTTTTTCCTGTAGTCGCTTAACTTCCTCTTCTGACAGCGGTTTAGTTTCAGGTTGTTTCCCAAGTAGTGCTTCAGTAACTGGTTTGAGAACTGTTGCTGCTGTCTCTGCAGCAGTTACTTGTCCACGTCGTGCTTGCTGTACTCGCTTCTTAAATTCTGCCTGAGATTGAGCAAGTTTTTTTTTTAGATCTTCTATATGTTTTCTGTATTTTGCTCGTTTGTCCATTTTATTATATATAAATTTTATATAAAACAAAAACTTACTGCAGATAATTTTCAATACAACAACGAAACATTTTAGTTGGATTATGTGTTAATTTATCAAACAAGAAAAAGTTATATTTATCCGCCGTCGCTTTATGATAAAGTTCAATAAATTTATCTTTTGTTACGTCGCCACATTGCTCGTTTGCAATATTTCTAACGTCAACATTGTCAAGTCCCGGAAATAATATAAAACAACCAGTATTTCGTCTGATAAATTCATCGACGTTGTAAAAACCTTGGGCTAAATAAACAGAATTACATTTCTTATTACGTGATAGTGAAAAATATGATCTTATTTTGTTTATTTCTACATTATTTAGCGGAATATCGTCAAAAACTACTATCTTATGCTCGGACGAATCAAGCTGATTAACTAGAACAAGATCTTCTGGTTGTCTGATAATAAAAAAATCTTCACCAGCATCAAGATCATCACGAAGTGTGTTATTATATTCGCTTAGTAGCTCGTACTTATCTTGTTGTGGATTAACTGTATAAATATAAACTCGATCGTAGTTAAAATTATCGCCCAGCAGTAAATTCATAAGCAAATTCGTTTTTCCCGATCCAGTTCGTTCAACAATAAGATAATGACAATCTGGAAGTTCATTGTTATGTTTATGTTTCACCAACCGCTCTGTATCAAAATTTAGTATCGGTGACGACGTTGTCGTTAACTTTTCCATTGTTGTTATATATTTTATGTTATATTAAATAATTAATGAGCCATTATACAAAATTTGGAACAACATTAGGAGATTCATCGGCTACAATAACAAACGGCAATATTGATTTATCGGGCTATCTAAAAAAAAACTGGAGATAAAATGACAGGAAACCTGTCCATGTCAAATCAGCAAGTAATAGATTTAGAAACAGATTATCCGCCAATAAATGTTTTTGATACACAGGCTGTTAGTTATAAACAACTAAAATCCGTCGACGGTAATAAACTAGATAAATCTGGCGGAACTTTAAGCGGCAACTTAGATATGTCAGGGAAAAAAATTATAAATTTAGAGGCTGGATATCCACCAGCAAACTTAAATCAAACTCAAGCGGTAAGTTATTTACAGTTGAAGTATGTTGATGATAATAAGTTGTCTCTGACAGGTGGAACTTTAAGCGGAAACTTAGATATGTCAGGGAAAAAAATAATAAATTTGGAGACCAGGTATCCACCAGCAAAGTTAAATCAAACTCAAGCGGTGAGTTATACACAACTAAAATCCGTCGACGATAATAAGTTGACACTGACAGGCGGAACTTTAAGCGGTAATAATGACTTGACAAATAAAGCTTATGTTGATAGTCTCTCTAGTGGTATAAAACGAACTAAAAATAATGTTGGATATATTCCAACACTTTATAAAGCAACTGATAACCGAGTCGGGTTTGAGGTAAGCGCATCAGCATATTATCCTGAAAATTATCCTTATTACGCTTTCTCTGATAGACATGAGTGGACGACCAACGGAGAAGTTGAAAATTTTTGGATCAAAATTAAATGTCCTACTGCAGTTGCTATTTGGCAATTTCATTTACGAGGTCGATTAAACTCTAGTGTTGACCGAATTTATAATTGGCAATTGGAAGGATCACACAATGATATCGACTGGACAACATTATATAGTGCAGTAAATACGTATATTACAGCAACACAATATTTTACAGTCCCGACAGAAAATATTGTTAACAAGTACTTATATTTTCGAGTTAATGTTTTTGCTGCCGAACATCCATTTCCGGGACTAACAGCATTTCAAATATATACACTCGATGATCAGGTATGATCATTGTGATCAAATTTAATCTAATGCTATAAAATAATGTCGGAACCACCAATTATAACTGTTGCGAGGGAATTTTATGATAATATTTTTAATCCAGAAAAATATGTTAGGGACGTATCATTAGCGGCAAGTGCGATAAATACTACGATAAATTTTAAAATTACAATGATAAATTCTCCATTGTTAGAAGGAGAAAAAAATTTTGCTCGTGTTATGCATATGCGAAGACCACAACTTAGAGAAGCATTAGGAAACTTTGATATTATAAGCGGATACTGTCATCCTGATGATTGTCTGGAAGAACAAAAACAAGTTGAAATCCTGTTAAAAAAAATATTGCTCGAGCTTGATTCTGGAAGTATAAATTTGATAATGCTATCAGGTTTATTAAAAGCACAAGTAACGCAGGTGGAAAAAAAAATGAACGATACATATGATCGTCTCGACAAGCTAGCTGAATCTAGGATAATAGAATAAAAAGAAACAGGAAGTTATATAGTAGTTTTTCAAAACAAAACATTTTTAAGCATCTCGGCATGTACTACCACGATAAAGAAACCTTAATTAAAATCGTTACTATGACACCAGATATAGATTTACTTATTAAAGCGTTCTCAAACGCAATTTTGCCAATGATACGTAAAAAAGACCCAGAATTTGAGCCGATTATTGTTGATAAGTCTCTAAAAATAATCAAAGATTTTAACGATGAAATTAGTGATCTTAATGATATTGAGCGAGAAAAGTTTTTTGATAAAGTCGATCAAACAAATTTGGAATTTAAAATTAATTCTTATTGCGACATAAGTGAAGAAGATGATATTCCATTTCCATCAATCCAGCGCTCTAGACAATTGTTATTACGAAATTATTACAATGAAATCGAGAAAATATTCATAAAACCATATGAAAAATTAATGTTAAAAGTAGCTTCTGCTATTGGTCTGATAACAATTGAATTAAAATCTCTCAAAAAATGAATGCTAGCAAATTTTGTTGTCGCATATGCAATTATCAGACAACATCTTGTTCTCAAAAATTACACGTTAGATCAAGTAAGCTCGGTATTAGGTATATTGATAAAACAGAAAGCGATTACAATAATTTAGTGAATGAAACAGATTTGTATGAACGTGAAGTAGGAAATACTTTTGACTCATTACGCCTGGTTAAAGATAACAGATGAACGATATAAGGATACTTCGTCAAATGTTTATGACAAATACAGAATTTTTATAGCTGATCCTAATAATAATAAGTTCCGCGAGTTTCTTGATTCGATTGCTGGTACCAGAACTTTTGTCTTTGTATAAAATATTGTATAATGAAAAAACATATAATCGATTTCAACCATATTTCAGAAGAAATTCCAAAACAAGATGTTGACGCACTAATGCAATATTATAAATTTTATCACAAAAACCTCTGGTGTGTAAAGGAATGTTATAAATACTACTGTAGAATACTTCGAGTAATATCATATTTGCCATTGTTAATGACTAGCTCTGGTATAATCTCAAGTGCAGCATTATTAAATCCGTTTTTGTTAATAATATCTGGTGTCGGTATCTCTCTTTCAACACTTGTAAAAAAAAAAATTGAACCTAAACTTGAAGCAAAAAAAGTTCTTGTAAAACAGCAAGTATCACTTACAAAAAATTACTTGATCAAATACGGCCTTATTTGCGAGGTGTAAAATATTATATGGACGATTTAATACGCGAGTTTCGTATTATTGACAGTATGTTAACAGATATCCTACCAATGAGAGTCAGCAGGTATGAAAAAAATTATCATAAAATATGGTTACAACAGTAGTAGATCATCTTTCCAAGTTTTGTAGAGGGGTGGGGGTCTCTGATCTAGAATCCGCATTTGATTTAGGATCAGCCTATTACTATACTGAAAAAAAAAATAAAATATTTTATCACTAAAAAAGTTAATCAAGCAGGCCCTTGGAGTTCTGGTCCAGAATCTGTTTTTGGTTTAGGATCAGCCTATTAGTTTACTACTAGGTCTTCTACTTATGATTTTGATAAAGACTCCAAAAGTTTCATGGATCCAAGTTTAATAGCTTTTGTTTAACCTTACTAAAATTGATTTGGGACAGACGAATGGACGGACAGCAGCAAAATAGTTATACTACAAAGTTATGCTATTGTTGTGTGGTTTATAAAATATCAGATACGATAAGAAGACTGCAATTGAAAACTATGCAGTGTTTGCCAGGTTATACTTTGCAAAATACTTTTTTTCTGAATGTTTTTTAAATGGATGTACATATTGAATGTAATTATTTCTGAGTAAATTTAAATGGAATTCATACTTCCTTCAACCTAAATAAACAGTGCGTAATGAGTAAGTATAACAAAAATAAAACAGAAGAAAAAACAAACTTTTTTAATGTGCTACTTCAATGTATTTCAAAGACGAATAATGGTACAAGTGGCACAATAAAAACAAATCTAATAATGAAGCCAGTGAATGCAAAAACACATTGAAAAGTCATAAAGTGTATGAAAATAAAATGTACACCTCCCCTGTAGCCCGTGTAATTTGAGTAATTTGAATTTGTATGCATTTATGCAACAGAAAATAAAGACTAAGCTTCCTTATTTAAACATTTCAATATCAAATGCTAACAATAAACAGCAGGCGCTACAAAAGTATACTGAATATTGTTGCTAGAATGATAAATAAAATGTTTTTATTTTTATTACTTAAGTCGTGCAGAGAGTTTGAAAATGTTTGGAACAAACAATGAGATGTCATTTCAGTGAATCCAATAGTGTTATATAAATCAGTTTTGAACTAAAGCAAAATTATTTTCGAAAAGGTTCGAAATTTGAAGAAACACGATGGAAAACAAGAATTAACCGTTAAAACGTTTTAGAAGAGAAAAATGAAACACTCCTAATAACGTTTCTCTTGACTCTGACGGTGTAACCTGCAATACAGTTCCAAAGAAGTCGTCCACCTTTTTGACAGTGGCTCCCGCAGTCAGAATTGTGACCTTCAGGTATATAATGCCAAATAGATGGTTGACAAAACAAAAGAATGATCTTGATAATAAACAGAATACTAGAAGAAGAAAGTTTCCTCGCTGTCTCTTCCGGTTACTTCTTGTTCTTTTTCTTTTTAACAACTGCTCAATTTCATACGCTTTTGTTTCACCAATAATTCGCTTTTTATCACGAAAAAATGTACCGGATCGTAATAATAAAAATTGATAAGACATCTGCAAATATTTTTCTGTGACGGTAACGCATAATAAATTTCCGTCTATACTGAGCTGAGAAAATGTATCAATTGTAAAGCAGTCCATATCACTGATTCTGCAAACCGTTTTTGAACCAAAACAGTTTATGGCAATGATTTTCATTTGTCGCCTCTGTATTGGAATAGGATCGACGGTTGAAAAAAAAATTGTAATTATTTACTCGTGAATCAACCATTCTTTAATTATGTACTTATGTCATCCCCATCTGCTACCATAACGACCTTTGCCCTTCTGATGTTTCATATAGAACCTCAATAGCTCCTGAATAACTGGATCGGTAAAATCAATCTCACGCTCCACCCGGATCAGCGGGGTTGTCTCCCTTTTTTGTCGGCTTGAATAAGGCGGTAGGATCCCGAAAAAGTTGGCTTTACTTAGTCCGAACATATCACGATGATATTCTACTCTGTCACCGCCTTTGCTTTTGACTTCTGTCAAATCGAGTGGAAATATACTACGGAAAACTGTTGGTCTATTTTCTTTATACAATAGCCATTGCAGCCTATCCGCATTAAACTCAACGCTTTTCTTTTCAGTTGAGAAATAACTAGGATGATTAGATCTTGAATCAAACGATGAAGCAATGGAGACAGCTGAGTTGTCTTTCATCTGACCAGTTCCTTTGAGCTCAATTTCCTTTGCCCCAATAGAATTCAAGAGCCGGGCATTGTTTGTAGTTAAACAGCCAAGTAGAACGATGACCATGCTAAGAGTATTCATTCTGGAAGTGAAATGTAAAGAAAAGTTTTAAAAGATGGTTCAACTTGATTTGACAGCAAATTTACCAGTTCATATAATTTATAGTATTGTATGGATATTGGACTGAAGTGATCATTTTTGGAGGTAAAGGAAAACAGAAAGTCCGGGATAAACGATATTCTTGTACATACTAGTATCCCGTATCTAATCCGGAACCCCAGAGATGCAAAGGGAACGGTCAACCACTGTGTTTTCTAGATTTCCTATTGTATAACTTACCACTTATGCTTCGTACAGACCTTTTATATGGTAGTAACGCCACACAACTTCAGATTTCTAATGATCTAGAATATTCTGTGTATCACCGTAACGTTCTTATTGAGATTCTAGGACCATATTCTTTGTACACTTACAATGCCGAAGTAGTCCGATTGTACACCTACGATGCCGAAAATGTTTCTTTAGCTACTGGTTTAGAAATAATAACCTTCTGAGCTATAGTTTGTGTCTGAGAGGTAGTACAAATAACTTTGTTGCAAGCTTACACAACTAACACAGTGACAGACACACGGACAAAGTCATAATCTGTATTGCAATACATATTGTATCGTATCTCCGATATCGCAATATGTATTGTATTTGCCTTCTAACAGCACGATATTGATCATGGTACGTATTGTAGCATCGCCTACATATCGATAAAAGTATCGATTCGGCACCAGGCAGGCGATGCACACAGGTATAACGGCCACTACACGAGGCTCTCATGGTATTGAATTTACCCTGGAACACAAGACGATTGGTTTAGAAGGTTTTAAGCTGGCAAATATAACAGTTAATCATTATTATTTTGGGCGGGGGTGGGTATGCTAACAGTTAAGGTGGGCGGGGGTGGGTATGCTAACAGTTAAGGTGGTGGTTTGGGAATAGTGAATTCAACAATAATGGTAAGATTCATTTTTGCTGCCTCTAGATGAGGACGAATGTGTGTGCCGAAAGGTGCAAGAAAAAAAATCAAATCTGATAACATATTCTATACTGTTGACATTGGTAATTAAAAGGAATATAAAGCAACCAAATCCGCCATTCAGTCATCCGTTTCTGAACGGAATGTTCCATATACTGATTTCAAATATTATGTAAACTATGAAAATATGAAACAGTATGTGGAATAAAAAGTCCACAAACTTCAAAGCATCAAACTCAACATTGGAGAATTGCATACCTCTTAAAGAACAAATCGGGGGATTGACGTGGTATTGTACCGTTAGCTTATAGACACGCTTACATAAACCTTCGTACCGTTTTAAAAAGTGAATGCATTCGTGTGTGTGTCTGTTAACAGTTGAAACACACTATTGTGGAGTATATCGACTTGCACCCTACGAGACAAAAAAATTTGTATTTCTATGTTAATGTGAACTCATTTAACAAATTTTTTGATGATGTACCACCAGAGAAAATCTTACACTTTTAAAACAATGTGGTTTAGATATAATATTGTTTCAACTATGTGCCAAGAACATTATATATTTTTACATTAATTTTTATAAGATATACCCGTTATAGGTTTTTTTGAAAAAAAAATGTAAACCTTTTATCTCGCGGATCTATATACTTACATTTATTGAAAGGTTTATCGCCAAAACATTTTTCTCTTCAATTGTTGTCATTACATTTTTGGGGGGAAATTAGCTTTTAGTTGGCAAAATATAGCCTGAATTGTACTAAAGTGCCGTTGAAACCTAGATATACAAATATAAATACCCCCCTCCCCGCTCTCTGTGACTGACTTGTGGGACCGATGAAATTCAGTGTAAACTCTCTAAGGCTCCACCTATTCAGCTAATTGGTCATATTTGTTGGGTTCCTGATTTTCTGTGACCTAAAAATATTTTTACACAATAACACACTCGTCTAAAATGTGTATTTCATGTTTAGTATGAATTCGTTGTTGTTGTTGTTGGTTTAGCGTCATTCTTCAGCACACGATACATGACGGCCACTATAAATGATGGAGGAAGAACCCAGGAGAACCCCGCGAAGGACCACAGACACACGGGAAGCTACTGGCAAGCTTTCTCACATAACCACATAGGCCGAGCCTGAGACTAGAACCCACGCATACAGAAGTGAGATGATATAAAAAAGCGAGCGCTTTACACGACTTGGCCATCCGGGGCCCCAGCATGAATTCGTTCAATCAAGTCAGTTAGTTTAGTATTGCATTCGTTTTTCAATTAAAGTGCCCACAAGGAAGTTGAACTTCCGTCTCTTATTTTGCTTGCACATTATCTACAACTACATGCTTTTCCAAACAAAGGACTTAATTTTTTTTTATGGGGGTTGGGGTTGGGGTTGGTTGGTTTACTTTTAGAAGGTGCACAAAGTGTTATAAACGTTTGAGTTGGTACATCTCCAGTGGTATGGAGGAGGGAACAATTCAATTGCAAAGATAAACTATGATAATCACTAATAATTTTATAAGCACCAGACATGGACAATCTCATAATACCAATACTACTACTACTACTACTACTACTACTACTACTAACAACAACAACAACAACAATAATAATAATAATAATAATAATAACAATAATAACATTTCATTCTTCCCCACTCGTCTCATCATAATCATAATCAGAAAAGAAAGAAGCTGGAGGAGGTAGAGGAGGAGGAGGAGGAGGAGAAAGATGATGCAGTAGACGTTGTAATAATAATAATAATATAACAACAATTAAAATACTATAATTTAAATGTAAAATATGGGGATTACTGTGAACGAGAATATAATTAAAGAATTACATTATCCAGTTATTAAATGACTGAATTTATTGATTTTAAATTTCATATAAGCACTTACCTTTTAATGTTGATGCTATCCAGTTTAAATTTTTCCCCCTGGTGCTTGGGTGCCACTTTCTGCCAGCTATTGTGTATCCTGCCCCTTTTTATAGTAAATAAGTGCGACTGGGGGGAGGGACTTTAATATATGGCGTGATTGGTATTCTAAATCTGGAATGCTGTATCACACGGTAAATACCTCTTTCGTTCGAGGTTATTAACTAGACATACTTGACAACAACAAAAATTATCTGATATAGCAAACAATCTTGTTCTGTTTGCTGGACAAAAATTGTATTTGCATACTTGATTTATATGTGTATAATTTATAAATTGATATGTTTTATAAGTTTATGTCTTTGCTTGTTTGTTTTCTTTATTTTTCTTCTGTTTTATATTTCTTCGAGAGTACCTCATGCTGAGTTAAAGAATGATTTTCATACAATATAATAATACTTCCTTGATTTAACTGTAAAATATAACATAAAATAATATGGTAATGTATTATTAATCGATACCTTTGTTTCTTTGTGTAATCTTCCATTTTATATTTCGAGCCTAAGTCGTGTTCACTTAAACAATGGTTTTCAAATTATATAATAATACCTTCATACGAATATCATGAAAATACAAATAAAAGCAAACAGTCAAATCGTGAAAAAAAAAAATCAAATTAAACAAAATAAAACCAAGTCTTCAGAAAGAAGTACCAATCCCAAGGTTTCGAACAGAAGTCCTGGATAGAGAACCAGTAACGTGCTCGCTTGACACCTCTTTGGTGCCGACTCGATTCCCGGTTCCGACGTATGCCTTGGTATGCAGTCACTCACCCAGGGTTGGTGATTTTAACCGACGTCAGCATCTGAGTCTTCGAGAACGCTTGTTCGCAGAACTCTTATCTAATGAGTTCTTATCAATTGGAACATCGTCGGCCTTTTCCGACTAAAACGAGAAAGAAACTTCGATGTTATTTGCCGTCGTTGAGAACTATATTCTAAATTACTTTTGTTCATTTGACAACGTAAGGAGAAAAAGTCACAATCTTAATATAGTCAGCCTTTGCAGTAGTAATATATGTTATGCATTCCACCTGAGGCGAATCACCAAACCTTTAAAATTCATGTGTATTCCTACAACCACCTCCGTTTTTTATTTTCCTATACTTGACGGAAATAGCCGAGCAATATTCCGATCGAGTACTTATGTAAGATACTGTTTCAATCGCAATTTCTCAGACATTTGGATCGGTTATTATTAGTCGATAATGTATGAATAGACACGAATGATTCCTAAACTCGCCTGCGATGATGGCACAATATTTCTTGAAGTATACGATTGATTTTATTTTGATTCAATCGATCTCAAGCAACTCTGACGTATGCGTAATCACAATGATGAACAGTAATGTTAAAAGCTGTCAATTTAGCCGCTTTATCCGAAGGGTCACATTGATATAAAGTATACAGCATTCAACAGGACTCGTCTGAATGGAAGCCATATGCCTCTTTTGTGATTGTGTTTTTGGCATGGATTAAACAACAGTTGAAAACGGCCATACATTAAAGAACCTGCGTGACAAAATTGCAACCATCGTTACATCCCTCACAAATTTGAAGAAAATTTATTGGATTTTAAGAAAAAATGTATATGTTAAATAAATATCAATTCCATGTGTTTGCATGTTTAATATATGTATAAACTGACGTTTTGTGCGAAGATTCATTTTCAGGCCTTGCAAGGGACATTATTCCATCAACGTTTGCCATGGAAAGAACAAAATACTCATTGGTCAATCATGTGTAATCGCATCAAAACGAGTTTGAAACAGACGAATGAGTTAGGCAAACGGACAGACTTACAAATGCAAGGATTCATAGGATGCACGCGAGATGTTATTTTTCTGTTTCAGTTGTGAAGATACATGTCACCACTTCTGCTAATAATAATAATAATAATAATAATAATATAATACTAATTAGAAGAGAAATAAGGAAGAAGAATTATGATGATCGTGACGACCATGATGATGAATCATTGCTAAAACATATGACAGTTCGCGTCCCCGCTAAATGCTGTTCCATACGGCACGTGCATAATCGCATGATACGGTGAGTGGCCTGTCTGTTGGGTCATTCCATGGTCCAGAGGGGGTCGGTGTCCTATTTCAGGATTTATCGGAAGAGCGATGGCTGGATAAAAATATAGCAAAGTTGATGGATGGCACCTAGCCTAAGATAATGACAAGATAGTGTCATCACGGGAGAACATTCCACGAATTATTGTTGCCTGATTTGCTACTACTAATAACACAAGCGTCTGTTACTGCTCACACTTGCTGCCATATTGTTATTGTTGTTGTTGGTGGTGGTGGTACCGCTGCTGCTACTACTACTACTACTACTACTACCGGTCTGATTTTTTTCTTCATTTACAACAAAGATTTGGGGATGATTAAAAAGTAACGTCGTGTCAAGACAAAGGTAGTTAACGTTTAAAATAACATCATGTTTAAAAAATCAGTACTCATGTCACTGTCGTGTTTTAAATTTTTTTGTCATCTTCTTTATGTTGACACAATTTTACTTCGCTTTCTAAAGTACAAAAAGATATGCAGAAGGCTTATATGATTAAATTGCGTGAGATTTACTTATTTTCATTATACAACCCTCTACGTATCCTTGCCTATTGTTTCCGAAATTATGGAGGTGAAGTTCCCCTGTTGTATGGAAGTCTGAAAGGGGTCATCTTTAATAAATTTTGACAGAAAACTAGACAGAAAATAACATATCTTTCAATACATCATAAAAACTGAAGGGTTTTGCATTGATTAATCGCTTCGTTTTCTAGACTGTGGTAGAGATATAGTGCTTTAAAAATGTAACCCACTTTTGTCCTGACTTTTGCGGAATGTAAAAATGTGCGCTGTCAGAGATAAACAAATAAACCAGTAAATGTATCGGTGAACAAAAAAATGATTTACAAAACACCTTTAACAGATTGTTGACTTTCCAAAGGATCAAACAACTTAGTTATTTTTTAAAGAATAATATTTGTGTGCGGGACAAAGAACATGCAGTTAAGTTCCACTATTTATGTTGTAAACGAACGTATGTTTCGCGGAATGCGGTATCTAGCCTTGGAACACATCGGAGTGTTCTGCAAAAGCCCATATCAATAACTGACGAACAGAAAGGACTTAAGTGCTCAAGATGGATATCTCGCCTGCGAAATGTGCTGTGACGTATTTGTGCCACAGCTGAATCTGAGTATACCATCGTTTCTATAGCGTACTACCGAGGTATCTAATTCTGTCCAAATGACAAACTTTTAAATAAATTTATAAAACCCAAACAAAATAAAAACATGAAATTCATTCCTCCGACTATCTAAGCTTCGTTTTCTGATAAATTCATCGCCAGCTTCAAAAACTGGAAGTAAAAAATTCAAACGTGGAATAGAACTGAGTAAACCAAACGCTTTTACGCAACATTTTAGGTAAAGTTAGTATGTGATCAGTGGCGACGCGAGGTGGGGTGAGGGGATTATTGCCCAAGGGCTTCAGGCGACGTGGTCGGGAGATTATTTTGCAGCTGTATTTGTCACAGTATTTCTACAACATTTAAGCACAATGGGGTCAATTCTTCACAAGACTTATATTTAGGAGAGTGAAGGAGGTTGGCTCTTGACATAACCGTTCTTTGTAGCAAAAAAGGGGCGCCACTAAAGAACGTTGCCCTCGTGCGCTTCTAACCCTCGTGCCGCCACTGTTTCATCTACAATATGTTGCTAATAACGAATTTGAAAACAAAAATATATAAGTGGCACTTAATATTAAGATCGTTTGTTTTCGATATATCCATCAAATACTCAGGGCGGGCCTTAAGCCGATTGGACCGATTTGACCCAATCTTGCCCCGCGCTCACAGGGGCACCGCGCGTTAATAGTTTTTAAAAATGCATCTATAGAGAAAAGGTAACTTTAATGCGATGGAAGAAAATTTTAAGTTCAATATCATATAAAACATGTTTAAAAGTTTATTTATAAATGCCTTGCTCACAGGGGGGCCGCGCGCGTTAGGAGCAGGGAGCCCCGCCAAAATGATCCAAATCGTGACCCTCGTTTGCTAAGGCCGTTACTGTAAATGAATGTCGCATATGTAGGTCTATTTAAAGAATATTTATATAAAAAAAATTGTAAGGAAATAAACGACATTAAACACAAAATGAAAGGCTATTAAGAATAATACATTTAAAATTTGTAAAGTCATGTGTCTTCCCCCCCCCCACACACACAGACGGACAGACATTGAAAGATAATGTGCTTAACGAAAGAAATACTTGTATCCAGTTTGTTCCTAGGGGGTCCGTTCAAGTGGTTTGTAACATGAAGATGAGTGCAGTCGTTCGAGGACCCATTTGATAGCATATCTGCCATAGCCTGCCGCTGGAATTTGTAAGGGTAAGCAGTCCGCTTCTGTGGCGCCAGAGAAAGAGTAGTCACTGTAGATTAAACTCATACATCGATTACATCATCAAAATACCTGATAGTATTCGGGACCGCCCCCTTCCCATTCATAAACTGCAAGGACATCCCCTTTTCATTCGTTGTTGTTGTTGTTGTTGTTGTTGTTGTTGGGTTTAATGCCATTTTTCAGCACAAGATAGGCTATACATGGCGGCCAGTATAATTGGTGGAGGAAGAACCCTGGAAAATCCCGTGAAGAACCACCGACCCACGAAAAGCTACTGGCAGGCTTTCTCACGTGCCCACGTTAGCCGAGCCTGAGACTCGAACTCACGCAGACAGAGGTGAGATGGCAGTGATCCGTAACGGTGAGCGCTTTAGACCACTTGGCCACTCGGGGCCCCTTTTTCATTCGTAAAGATCTGGTTTTGGTTTTCTTTGGTGTTTTTGGATCATTCGAGTTTTAGCTGGAGGGTGGGTTCCAACAAAAATAAAAAGGATAGAAGTAGGATGGAATGACCGATGATTGTTAAAATGATGGTGGGGGTGATGGTTGAATTACGTAAAATAGAAACTATTTTGACACGGGCGGGAGTGGTGGTGGTGGTGGGGGGGCAAATTTGATTTGAAGCATCTTGACAACATTACTTTTTAAAAACTAAATCCCATACACATAAATAGCAATGAACAAGTTTCGAAATTTCGAATGAAAGAAAGAAAGAAAGAAAATCCCAACTGGCTTTATAAATTGGCCTAAATCGGGTGGGGGACCAACAGCAACGTGTCATGTACGTATAGGTTGGGGTTGAATTTCATAATTGCATACGTAGTGCATGATGAGGGCGAGTAGGTGGAGTTCATTAAAAAATATTGATGACCATTTTACAAACCAGCACCACTCTCCCCTTAATAATGAACGCTTCCTTTAGTGCCGAGGCAAGTGGAATGTAATTTATTTGATTCCCACTTGTTTACTACGTCAACGCTAAAAGGTTAGCGTTTAATTGTTCATGTACGGAACAGTAAACATCTATTTTAAAAATCACAAAACCACCAAGACCTTTGAGTGCGTGTGTGTGCGTACATATTTACACCAACGTACTCGTGTAAGGATTCAGCGACACTAAAACAGAATGGAGTTCAAAAGAGAAGAAAGTATGATATTTTTTACACCAACACTGTCATATAGAAGGGATACGACAACGCAAAATGAAATAAATTAATTGCATTGCTATAGTCACTTCGACCATAATATATTGATATGAATTAACTATTCACTCAGAATCCTATGTATTTACTCTAGCGCGAGCGGACTAAGAAATATGTTAGCCCGACAAGGGTAATCGCTACATGATTTCCAGTGAAACAAGATTTTGATGTACGTTCAGCCACAGGATTTGGAAGTTTAATCTAATTTGCTCGCCGGTCAACTGTTCATTAATATCTTGTGTTTAGTTGCTTTTCATTTTTAAAACAACTATTGTGCGTCAGAACGCTTTTATAATGACGTAAAGCACAGCATACACTTGCATGACACTTGTGACTCTCCAAAGGACTAGGTATTTGGTACGACACTTCTGACTATGCACAGAACAACGTATTTGGTGTGACACTTGTGACTATGCAAAGAACAACGTATTTGGTGTGACACTTGTGACTATGCAAAGGACAACGTATTTGGTACGACACTTCTGACTATGCAAAGGAGAATGTATGTTATATGACACTTGTGATTCTCCAAGTGACGACTTATTTGGTATGACACTTCTGACTATGCAAATGGCTACATATATAGTATGATACTTGTCACTATGCAAAGGGCATCATTATTGGAATGACACTTGTGAATATGCATAGGACAACATACCTGGTATGACACATGTGACTCTCCAAAGGAGAACATATTTGGTATGGTTGCTTTCGATTGGTCAGTTAAAATTAAGGCGTACACTTTGGAAGTTATGGGAGTTTAAATTTACCGACCTTAGTCAAAACTCTTTAGTCAGAAATTTGCCTTGTGAGAAGACAAAAAGGTTCGACTCCGTGGGAAACCTAAAAGAATAGTGTTTTTTCCTCGTTAACAAGTAAAGAGGCCAGATAGCTGTCTTGAAAGGAAAAGACAGGCCATAGTGCTAGAACGCACGATTGTGCGGAAAAGAAACAGCATTAAGGTACGCAATTTTAATTTCCATGTAATTTTCTATTTTGTTGTTTGGTTTTATGCAAATGTGTTTGATATGCTTATGATCTATGCTATGTATCGTTTATTCAATTTCATAGAAATCTGTTGATATGCTGGAGTTGTTATGCAATTTATTTCTTTAATTTTACAGTTATTAGTTCATTGATAGAATTGACGGATTGCTTGTAATCCAAATATTCAAATATGTAGTATTTCATAGGGATTATGAATTAATCCAAATATTCAAATGTGTAAAATTTCTTATGGTTATATGAAGTAATTTCCTTTGTCTGTAGGATGATACTGTTTATCGTGAGTTAATGATGATTGCATATTTATATATGATTTTGTAATGCTTAAATGATCTTGCAGGTTATTAGTTCCTGTAAGCTAGAATTTAATGAATCTTATGCAATAGTAATCAAGCATTTATCTTATTGAGTGGAACTGACTAGTTAGAGTAAGAAGTCGTATAGTAACGTATGCTAATATATACGGCAACGTTGTTTGTAAACACCGCACGTGTTAATTTCTAGTCAATCGCTGGTGGAGCGAGGCGATGAAGTGTTTAATTAAGGTCAGACTTGGACGTATATTGCAATAGTCATTTGTACTAGAGATAGCGATGGTACCTTACCTCAAATAGAGCAAATTTGTAAGGACCGTTAATCGTTAAGGTCACATTATGTCAGAATCTATGCAGTGTGGATAGCTATTTACGTTTCTGAATAACGAAAGTAAGAGAATTTTATATATATACGGATAGGTGGTGAAACACATAGAGCTTTAGTCGTAATCTTGTCATTTAAGGGAACAGCTTTCTATATCCCTCTCCGAGAATCCGATGAGGACAGTCCAAGAGGGAAGTCCGCAAATAGAGAGTTGGGAATAGAAAGGTCAGAGGAAGAACCAAGCATACACGCTAGACGTGGAATACACAAAGTCAATAGAGGAACGACGCCAGGTGATGCAAGTCAGGCATGGACATTGTACTCTTTTCACCACTCATAACTATGATGAACGAATCCGTAAATTGAACACTGCTATTAAATTCCATTAATGTAAATCTGTTGGATTGAAATTGCAATTTTAGTTTATGTATTAATTAATTAAATTTATTTTATTTTATTGTTTAAGGGGGCTCGTATTTGTTTATTTCTTCCCAATAGTCTCGCTCAGTTCTCTGTCAATATTCCACCTATCCACTCACACTGGGCAATAACATCGAGGGAGGTCATCCTCTAGATAACGATAGCCAAATCAATTAAAGAGGGGCGCTCACCACACGACACCCCTTTACACCCACAAATGTATAAGAAAGTTCCTTAACTTTCCAAGGATGTGTAAAATGGTGTTCTAATTAGTTAATTTTGTGAGTTACGGTCAAAACTTTAATCATGTAGGACTGACACAGATGAAAAGAAAGTTTTCAAAAGAATAATTACGAGTAGGCACACAGTGAGCGCGCGCGTGTGTGTGTGTGTATTATCTGGATTTTTAACGTAGCTTTAACAATTTTACAGTCATATCACTACGATGTCTGCAGTATGGCAGTTTATAGTAATGTTTAGCACTGGGGCATCACGCCGCAGACATGTAGCATGATGTCCCGCGCAGTCACATTATCCTGACACCAGGCCGACCAGTCCTAACAGTAACCTCTTAATGCTGAGCGCCTAGCGAGGCAGCTGTTAGTACTATTATATAAGTCTTTGGTATGACTCGGCCATTGTTCGAACCCGCAACTTCCCACATCCGAGGCGGACGCTCTGACCAGTAGGCCACCTGAGCGGTCCACACAGAGAGCGAAACGAATCATTCAGGTTGTCTTGTAAAGGGAATCTGACTTCATCTTATACTAAGTCACGAAGCAGAAACGTTTTTGCTAGAACCTAGGAGCTTTGGCAGGTGGGAGTGTGGTGATAGAGACGGTCATGGTAGCATAGAAACTAGAGATGAGGTATCTCTGCTCAGCAGTAGCGCCCGTTTTGAGATAAAGGGAATATATCCATGTCCACAAAAGCGCCATAATAAATGTTGAAAACTGGGGCACGAGATGTTTTGAAGAGGCAGTCCTTTCCGTTATATGTCCCCCTGACAACATTGTCTGCAGATTTAGTAAGTGTATCAGGCATCAAGGATTGTTGAGCTTTGATAAGTTTAAATTTCCGATGAAGGTGTCAGACATAACAAAGTTTGAGAACTTAACACGCTCGATAATATATGCGTCTCCAATAAAGCTTTCCCAGGTGTTGTACAGGAGTAGTAAGCATAAATATCTGAAGCACATTTGCTTCTCCTGACCTGACCTTCTTTAAAACTTCTTCAAAGACTGCTCGAAGTCTATGAGGATCTTCTTACCATGGTCCGGAAGGAATATGATAAACTTTAGACACCGCTTTCATCATATGTCAGCACCAAGCATTATCTACGCAGACCTTCAGACCCTTAACGTGCCGGTGAAGAAGGAAGATGTTGACCCCACGTACAACTATACCAAAAAGACGCTAACCAGCCATATGTTGAAGTATTTTGGTAGATATAGCCCAGTTAATTATTCAGTAAATTTAGTTGTACTTGTCCCACACAGTGAAAATGTAAGAGGTGGAATGCAATCTGTTTGTAGTGAATTTCGTTTAACCAATCTCCGGAATTTAAAAATATTAACCAATCTGGACCATAAACGTCCACATCTGTAACACAGGAACAGAGTCAGCGATAACAGTCATTCGGAATTACAAAGTGCTCGTTAACTCTTCGACAAAAAATCTACTTTGGGATTACTGAGGACTCTTTCAAAGCATTCTGAATTATATCATGGTGATACATCAAGATTATTGGAATTTATTCGGAGCATTCTATACTTTGGGATTTGTGATAGAACATTTAGAATAATTTGGTATTGAATTCACAATAATACCGTAAGCATCTATTCAATTGTTACCCTGAATTCTAGGGAAATATATTTTTTTCTGAATTTTACTGAACTTGTTGGTTTCGTTTCTTTTCTTGTTTTATTTAGTTTAAGACCATTGAGTCCTAACACGATACATAATTCATTCCATCCGGATCGTACTGAAACACATCTTAGATCACATGTAATTGACATTGACCTAGCTGATATTAGATCACATGTAATTGACATTGACCTAGCTGACATTAGATCACATGTAATTGACATTGCCCTAGCTGACATTAGATCACACGTAACTGACATTGACCTAGCTGACATTAGATCACATGTAATTGACATTGACCTAGCTGACATTAGATCATATGTAATTGACACTGACCTAGCTGACATTAGATCACATGTAATTGACATTGACCTAGCTGACATTAGATAACCCGTTTAAGGGTTGCTAAACGTGAATAAACCTGAAACAAGAACTCAGACATTAGTTAGCATTTATGGGGCTAACTATGCACCATATTTATTTTGTTACTAATGCACATCGCACACAGTAGTTGATTCAAAGCATTAGGTCATTAAAATACAAACAAGCATGTATATGCAAACCTTTTAGCAACGTAAATGTTGAAGATTTAATTTCTTATTCTAGTGAGAGTACCTATTTTTACGTTTGATTACTCGTAAACCATCAACGCTTTGCTTACACATTGGATCCACGATAAAAACGATAATAAACTTTACAGTTTAAAAGAAACACGTACACACTACCTGGAAGAGAACAGTATTTAATTGATTGGGTTGAACTGGAGACTTCACAAAAGATGAAGAAAAAACGAAATTAAAACTGAATCAGGATTCAAATGTATTATTGTTAAATACGGAAAATGAATGTCTACAGCAGCAGTTTTGATGGGAAGGGCAATAGCTGATGGGAAGGGCAATATATGATGGTTTAACATTTACAGGTAGCCAGTATTTTATTAAAGTTCTTCGATCCTAAAGGATCTGACGACAAGAATATTGGACACGACAAGTTTGATTGAGCATTACCAGAAGAAAACGGAAGACTTCAGTTAAGAAATGCCAGGACACTTAACATCTTGTAAGAAAGATTGACAGAACAAGGTCTGGTCCCTCAGTAAGTTAATAACCTGTATTCATTCATTCGTGATGACTGTGGTAGATGTTGATTAAATGATCCAAAACTTGAAATACAAACGCATTCTAAAATTAATGATTTATTTCCCAATCTTGGAATAAGCATGTAAAATAAAAATACATTTTGATTGCGATTGTGATAGGTGTTTCCGAAGAAATGCCAAAAAATGGCAGAGAAAATGCTGATGTGTAAAAGCAGGAATCATAGTTTGATAAGCATACATGGAGCAAGAAGAATATCAACTGAGTAAAGACCGAAAGTGTAATAGTAGCTCTCACATCTGGCTTTCTGGTCTGTCTCTTCAGTCCACACAGAGCTTTGGTTACACGGATTGGAAAGTCTCAGAATATCCTAGATACTTTTGATGATGTAAACCCCCCCCCCCCCCACCGTCACTTAACGATAGTCGACCCCAAAAAAATGTTACGCGAGAAATTATATTAAACATTGGGCACGATGATCAGTTGAACAGGCCAGGATTGGGATACGTTATATTAAAATCTGAAAGACTGGAAGCGCTTCAATACCGCACTATGCGTTTTCCAAGAAGGTTTAATTGCACATTGAATTTCGAAACAGACTTGTCGCTAATAACTGAACAGATGCCATAACTGGTTTGGTATTTCTGTGGCACGTTTTGCCTCATAGGGTAACATTTCATTGAAGCTGATTCACTAGGTAAGCGAAATTGAAAGAGCGGTTGCATTCTGTCATATGTTCTGCTTTCTGTAGTATCATAAGCTTTCAGGTCTCACGAACTAATTGACACACTAGTCTCATGACTCCATTGGATATACGTGATTTCTTATAAATAATACGAACAACTGGTTAGTTATCAAAATGAAAAAGTAATTTTTAGTTCGTTTAATTATGTCACAAATATATGTGGCTAAAACCACTGGGAAAAAGTTTCAAAAAGGTAATATCATGCGATTACCTGATATAGCTATCCTTATCTATGTCTGGGAAAGTCGGTTTCTTTAGCCTGAAGGTGGTTATATGAAGTCAGTAATGAAACATTAAATTTAATGGCGTGCACTCTGAAAAATATTTTATAAACTCGATCCAAGAGATAGGACTAAGTAATATGTTCTTGTGTTCTGAATTATTTTTGCGGCCTCTAGATATGTAGGTGGTATTGAGATCTTACATGTTTATAGGTCACAAGGAGAGAGAGAGAGAGAGAGAGAGAGAGCATTGTAAGGGCGGCCGACGCGGTCGACCACCAGGAGAAGCCATTTCGCTGAGTTTACGGTATTTTTTTCCGAAGGGCTCAAAAGGCAACGCTCACCCGGGTGCACCGTTTATATATATATATATATATATATATATATATATATATATATATATATATATATATATATATATGCCACGAGATGTATGCATTCTTCATTAAAAGGAAACGACGATTGCAGAGTTCCCTTGTCATGATAAATTTATACAAAGAGTGGTATAACAAAGATACAGCGTACATACTATACATATATTCTATTTATATCACATACAAATACACATATTAGCATTTCCACCGTGTTAAGATTGATTATACGCAATTATGTATTGACAGAGTTGGTGAAATCGTCACATCACCGCCCAGCGTGTCCGCTACAAAATGTAGTTCTATATCTTTTGCCATGATTCCCAATCCTCCATGCAAATTGATAAGTTGCTTCTTTTCTTGGGAGTGGGGCAGCTCCTATTTTCATTTATGTTGATTAAACAAATACACGCTAACGATTCAAATATGAAATAAATAAATAAGAGCATTACAAACAGTATGGTTAGCCATTCACTTAACAGCGATTATATTTAAATGAATGAGCAATATCAACTAAGCGAAATGAGAGAGAGAGAGAGAGAGAGAGAGAGAGAGAGAGAGAGAGAGAGGATGAAGGTTTTCGATGATATTGTGTAGCATGTCTAATTCAAGCTGCAAACGAGGACTTGATATTTTTCTCGTAATATCTTTCTCCTTAATTTCTTTATGTCGTTAATAATTAATCAGTGGAAATTCATCCCCTAAGCTAACTATTTCTCATAGAGGCATGCAGCACGAGGTTTAAAATTCCAGCTTTCATTTATTATAAACTGGTGTAAATTTATTTCATTACACTGTCTGATGCAAAAGTTCCGAACAGCTGATGCAAATGTATATCTTAGTTCTCGTCTCCTGCGCGCCGTATGGCCCACGTCATTTGGTAGGTTTCTGCAGCGTCGTCGTATGAACTTTTTATCCTCGATTGGTCGCGTTCGCGTACGGCGTGAATAAAGGTCTCAATTTCTCGAAGATACGAATCATCATCTTCAAACGTGAAATCCTGGTCTTCATTTGGGTCTGTACTTGTAATGTTTCGAACACGAAGCGTGCAGTGCTTTTCATACGGCTCGATCAAAGACAATTTGAGGCCATCTAGCTGCACATCTATATTTGCTTCATAGCGGGTACCAGGCAAAGCTACGGAGTGCATGAGGGTCCCCACGCCACCATTTTGGAATTTCCAATGGCTGATAGTGACTCGAGGAATTCTTTTTTGAGGCGGAATGTCTTCCTCTGCCTGATTCGGCACGTGCGACAAATGTCCTGCTGCACCTTCCTCAGTATCCTTGACCATGATACAATGGACTGATGCCATATCAATGTCGCCAACGATGTATCTTGCAAGGTCACAAAAATGCGTGGCCTGCTCCACGATAGGTCCACCGCTAAAATCTTCATTAAACCAGTATTTGTTGATGCCTTCCGTGTATGCGAAGTAATATCGCGCGTTGAAAGCCATAACCTTGCCGCCGTGTAGCTGTATCAGCTCTTTCATCTTTTGGACGGCTGCATGGTATCTGAAAAAAAATATATAAATCGTTAATAATAGCACGTACGCAGAGAAAAAATAATTCCTGTTACGTTGTCTTGAGAGTATTTAAGATCATCCGATTCATTTTTACTACAAATCTTTTAAGCATAGATCTACTATTTGTTTCACTTTTTACTCCTAAATTTTAGAAAGAAAATTAATGCATATAATTGGGCTAAGTGTCATCTTTCTAAAGGATCATTCTAGTCAGAGGAAACAAGGACTTAATCCTGTTTTAACTTTATTAAAGTTAACCATACGTTTGCTTGTGGAATATACATATCTTTTCCATGTTATTTTGGAAGGTCTAATAACCATCACTAGATCTTTGGGCTATGTTATTACTAGGAAGTTGAATGCACTAGATTAGCATCCCGATCATTCAACTAGTTTCAGTGAAAGTCGATGACGTAATAGTGGTCTTTTTATGCACCCCGAAGACTTCCCAATCCACAGCGTCTTCAACGTGGTACACAGTCAATAAAAACTGTTTAACCAAACTCTTGTGCCACTAAAAGCTACCGTTAAGTTTGCCATCAATAAAAAAAATCCATAAGATACCTAATTATCTCATCACAAGTGACATATTTCCTCAGTTAACTACAAAGCTGACATATCTCTCTCTCTCTCTCTCTCTCTCTCTCTCTCTCTCTCTCTCTCGCAGAGAACAACAAGGCTTGCTGTATATGAACAAGCCGAGTATAAATCAGAACATTTGGATCGGAGCATGGAAATTCAAATAGTTTTTGTCACAGATAAATTCTTGGACTCTCTTATATCTCAGGGTTACTGTGAAGAGAGAAACACGGAGAAGTGTAATGTTAAGAAGAGGAGTTTAGTTTGATGGAAGAGACGATAGCATTATTTATTGGAGATTCCTTATACCTGAACATGTATCCAACTGATAATATCACGTTGTGTTTCTGGACAGCCTTTGTGACTGCTTCTGCATAGGGGCTAAATTCTTCTGGTGGAACCACAGACAGCGGCTTCTCCACAAAAACATGTATCCCTGCTTCGACAAAACGGAGTTCAAGATCGTGCTCTTTTTTGTGAGATCCTCTAAATGCAGGTGGTATTCCTATAAATACTACATCCGGTTTCATGTTAAGTAGCTCATCAGAATTAGAGAGGAGCTGACAGTTCTGATAAAACTGTCGCTTGCCTGGCGATGAAAGACGTTCCTGAAGGACATTTGTTGCTCTCTTCTGGTCTGGATCAACGATGCCAATCACTTCAAAACCGCCAACCTTTTCAAGACGTGATGCATGGTCCCACGGTACCTTCGGTTTGCCAAAATTAATAGCTCCGGCACCAATGAATCCAACTCGAAGTGGTTTGACCTCCATGTCTGAATACGTAAAGAAAAGTGGAGCTGAATTAATACCACATACATACATACATACATACATAATAACGGTAAGTAGTGATACAGATTGGCTAGATGTGTCTGTCTGTATCAAATTAACTTGGCTGATTTTGACTCAGTGCACATGAATATTATAGTTATGTGTTGTGTGTGTGTATGTATGTAACAGCGTGTGTGCGTCCTTTGTAAGTATGACTGAAATGAGCACTAATGACAGATGCTTAAACTGGATCTATGTTTGTCGTAGGCCTTATGACTAACCTGTGTGTATTTGTTCCGCCGCTTTTCCCAGCTATGTCAATGGTTTATACTCGCTGTGGCTGAAACTTGGCTTGCGGCTACTTAGAAGTAAATGTGAGGTGTAGTGGCAGCATGCAGAGGTAAAAATATCTAGGTCAGATTAACACAATCTAGCACGCTACATAGGAATGAGGTGGCGGAAGCGTACCCGTTAATCTAGTATCAGCGGCCGTTCGTGTCAGAATTGGCAAAAGAAACACGTTTCTTTTAAAAAGTAACATGTTAAAAATGAACTCTTTATATGTATTCTATACAAACAAAACGTATAACTTTAAAAAAAGAAAACGTAAAGCCTTACTTTTACTATTTCATACACTAACGGCCAGCGATAATCCAGATTACTTGACATCAGAGTGCATGTCCTTGTTATTTTGGTTTTAACACCATTGCTCAGCGCAAGATAAGCTATGCATGGAGGCCAGTATAACTGGTGAAAGAACCAGGGATAACCCGGTATGAACCACCAACCCACGGGAAGCTACTGGCAAGTTTTCTCAGATAAACACATTGACCAAACCTTAGACTCTAACCCACGAGGACAGAGTGTATCCTTGTCAGATCGGCAATTTACTAACTTACTGATCTTTATATATATATATATATATATATATATATATATATATATATATATATATATATATATATATATAATTTTTTTCATCTTTAAGGCCGTGATTTTAACTTTCTTGCTGGCTAAGGGTTATGTATGGGCCGGCAAAAGGGTGTGAGGCCAACAGCAGCTGGCCGGCTATGTGTTTATTTAGTAATTTGACGGTTGAGTCGGCTTGTCGCTTCAAAAGGAATTTAGCTCTTTGTGTCGTTAAGAAGGCCAGATTTCTGGGCCCACAGTTACATGTGACAGTTACACAGTTTGATTTGTGTCAAGCGCCGCCGACCATCAAACGAAGCGTACCAGCCAACCGGAATTAGAGGAATTAAAACTCTACCAGTAGCATGAACTAATGTCTCAGACAGACAAGGGGACAACGAAATATCTAGCCATAACTGTGTAAAATTTAATCAGTGGTTTACTGACGTTTGACAGGAGCGGAGGATACAAAGAAGTATCAAAAAGAAATCTGGGGAGGAAAGACCACTCCGAAGGAATGAGACTCATAAAGAAGAGGAAGAGGAATTGAACTAGGAAAGAAATAGAAAGCTTCTACAGGTAGGAAATATCTCAACCGAATATTTGTATTGATTTGCGTAGATAGGAATTTACTAGTTTGTGTATTACAACGTATAGATAATTTTTTAGGACATGGAACACAACATATCGTAGAATTGTTAGAGAATATTACATCATAGTGTATAGTTGAATCTATTAGAAAATTGAATTGGGATGTGTATTTGCATTTATCAGTATGTAGACTGAGACTAATGTGAAGTAGACTGTATGCCTATGTATTTACGTATTTTTATGTATCATTCTATAATTCGAAGGACACAGGCAATGTGAACGATTACCGTAACAACTGTAGAATGCTGTGTCACAATATAGCAGTTGGACAATTTTAGTCGGTGTGCGAGTTTTACGAACTCGTAAGTAACATTATTTGCATGTAGAGCAAGGCGTGTATGGAATGAGAGACAACAGTGTGTGTGAAAGGCCTGGTAAAGTGTTCGCCATTGGTCTGATGAGAAGTCCCTGAGAGAGTTGCAGATTACGAAGAAGTGTATAGGGAGAACAGGATGTACGTCACTTATAATTTTCTTCAGGAAGCTCACAGGGTGCACGTAAGAGACGGCACTAAACTCTCAAGAGAGGAAAGTAGGAAGCACAAGAATTTTCACAGAAGGGGTGCGGAAGGGAGAAGTACAAGGAATAGCACAGGAAGGGTGCAGGAATAGGAGATATAGCATAAGAAGCGACACAGGAAGAGTGCTGGAATGAAGAATAGAAGAAGAGGGAAATGAGTACAGATGAGTACAAGGGACTAATGTCTGAAAGCAGACTCTCACATTAGGACGTTAACACTCATATGATGAAATAAAGAACAGCATTTGCTAACAGGCCAAATTAATATATTAATTTATGAGTGGCGTGTAACTGGAAGATTTATATCTAGAAATTGCTTGAATAGTTTATTTATTATTAATATTGATTAAATTGTTATAGATGTTACCCTGAGTTGTTCATGTATTTAGGCTGTAGGCATTGCTGACTGGGGGTTCGTGAGTCATTCAAAATGTATTAATCCTCCTTTCTGCCGTATTAGTCCTAATACTGTGAAGGGGTTGTGACATATATATATGCACTGAAGATACGCAGAATTTGCTCCGACGATGAAACATTCCTAAAAAGGTCTGAAGAGCTATCTAAACATTTAATTTACCGAGGCTACGACAAAGACCTGATTGCGGAGGCAACCCAAAGGGCTAAACAAACAAACCGCGACGACCTACTAAAATATGGAAAGAAGGAAAAGGCTGATAGGATACCATTTATCCTGACCTACCATTAAGACAACACCAAAGTAGGTAAAATCATCGGGAGACACTGGCCCATCGTGGAATCGTCGGACGCACTAAAATTAATCCTCCCTAACAAGCCTGTAGTAGCCTACCGGGCGGAGACTAAAAACCCTCAAGGACATACTAGTAAGGGCGAAGCTAACGCGAATCACTAATCAAGACCACTATAGTCAATATGGCCTCTGTGGCGATAAAAGGTGCAAAACCTGTCAACATATGATAGAAGTAGTGTATGGGGTCACTTTGGCGACAATGGGACTTGTTAAAAAGGGGTACACTTTGGCGATAATGGGAATTTAACATGGGAATTTAATGGGTCACTTTAGCGACAATGGGACCTTAATGTTAAAAATGGGTATATCAAAACTGGCGACAATGGAACTTTAACATGGAAATACAGGCCCACTTTAGCGTCAATGGAATAAAAAGGTCGTGGGCCACTTGGGCGTCAAGGGGAATTTAACTTGGGGAAATTTAACATGGAGTGAATGGGGAATTGAACATAGCGACAAGGGACTGTGCCACTTTAGGGCCACTGGGACCTTAACGTTACATATGGGTATATCAAAATTGGCGTCAGTGGTAATTTAACATGGGAAGGTCACCTGGAGGTCAATGGGAATCGAACATGGGTGACATCGTGAGTTTATAGGGTCAAAACTATTTTTAGGGCGAAATGTATTTATAGGGACAAAGGGTTGATAGGGACAAACATAGACATACAGAAACAAACAAATACGCATCCAAACAAAGAAGACGGAAACACAGAAAAGAGGATAGAGATGTTCCAAAGAAAGACTCACAGATAGAATACAGACTCCAATAAAAAAATGTCTATTGTATTCGTACAAAACATTTATTCAAGTATATACATGGGCTCTCTGGCCTGTGCTATGGTCTAAGCACTATCCATTTAATACATACAAATTTGGACACGAAACAAACCTATTTACGAGTTATTTAGTTCTTGGTTCTAGAAAAATACTTCTAAAAATTAAAGTTCACGCCTTCAAAAAAACCCACTTTATATACAACGTACATTCATTTCATAAAAGAATGACACTTTTCATACTACAATTAATGTCCATTTTTAAGAAAAAAGCAAAAACAAAACAAGTAACAAACAATCAAATAGGACGTAGTTCATGCTTCTCTATATCCGTCACACACGTTGTTTAAAATCTGGTCAGCTACCATTTGTGTCCCAGTGTAGATGTCTTCCATCACGTACTCCCTTTCATTCGTAAATCTGCTATTATGTCCATTGTGCTAGGTACACTTATCGATAAGCAGATCAATTGCGGTTATTGTCTTCTTCCCATGGAGGTACAACGTACGCCATATGAATGGTCACTTTTCCACCGGTGATGTCAAATTTTTCTCCCATCGTCTGCACGTCTTCAATAGCCCTCTAGTTTGGAAGAAGTTAATTCCGCAGGTATACTAAACCCGAGACATACAGGAGAGTTCCAACTGTCGTGATACATAGATAGGCTCCAACGATCCGGATCTTTGACTTGACA
This sequence comes from Megalonaias nervosa, assembly GCA_016617855.1. Taxonomy (NCBI): domain Eukaryota; kingdom Metazoa; phylum Mollusca; class Bivalvia; order Unionida; family Unionidae; genus Megalonaias; species Megalonaias nervosa. The sequence continues at coordinate 39,460 of JAECUM010023334.1, forward strand.
CTGACGTTTGAGTTCCTTTAACAGTGAGTCAAATAAGTCTGTAATGAAACCTGTTGCTTCCTTGGCTAGAATGTCAGACGCAAAGTCTTTAAATTTCACCGTGTAGGTGTAAGTTGTCATCTTAAATTTTCTCGAAGTCGCCGTCTGAGTCATTTGGATGCTAAATTACTCCTTTAGGTCGACTAAATCCTTTTCCTTCTTGGACGCACTTTGCTGTGACGGTATGGTGGTGGAGAAAGAAGCCAATGAGGTTTGTTCCTTCTCTATTTTCATCTGCGTAGAGTGATCCATCTTTCTCGGCGTTTGTCCTCGCAATGATGTGTCGTTCTTGGAAGTCGTCCCTTTTTATACTTTGTGATATCAGCGTGTCCATAAGGTAAAGTCTTGTAGTCTGGAAGTCCCACTGCTTGTACATAGTTTTGCATGACGTTAGTTGTTGTTGTTGTTGTTATAGGGTTTAACGCCATTTTTCAGCACAAGATAGGCTATACATGGCGGCAAGTATTAATGGTGGAGGAAGAACCCGGGAGAAGCCGGAAAGAACCACCGACCCACGAGAAGCTACCGGCAAGCTTTCTCACATAACCACATTGGCCAAGCCCGAGACTCGAACCCACGCAGACAGAGGTGAGATGGCAGTGATACGCAACGGTGAGCGCTTTAGACCACTCGGCCACTCGGGGCCCCTTCCATGACGTTAGTAAATAAACAACTAAGATGTGGTACTGCATTGGTGATGTGATCGTGAGGCACAGCATCGCACTAGAGTTTCTCGCTGGGCGTGAGTCTTACGCTCGATACTTGCTGTGTGAAAGGATTGATCTTTCTCGCTTGGCATTGGTAGTGACAATGAACTATCTGTCTTAGACGTTGTCCCTTTTTATATGCTGGCCAATATCAGCGTGTCCGTACGGTAAAGTGAAGTGGTTAGGAAGCCGTACTCGCTTCTAGTACACTATTTGATAGACTTTTTCCAAGGGCCGACTGACGATTTGGCGTGTGGGTAAACGTACAATGTTGTTCGGTTCGTGGGTGGTCAGTTCAAAATTTCCATCCTGTCCAGACTGCAAGGCTTCTTTCAATACGTCAAAGTACACCACTCGACTGGTGCGATAATTGAGAGTCAATCCTTTCACTTTACACTCGGTGTGCACTTCTCTTTGTTTGTCCCGGTATTCGTAGCCGTAATATTTGGGACCGCCACTAGCAAAACTTAGAATCTTGTCGTCGGGATGTTCGTCCGTAGAGGCCCCTAAACGGTCTCCTTCGATGTCAGGGTGCTGTTGACCCAGGCGATCGATGTAGATGCAACTGTCCGTGTCAAAATACACCACACGATCTCCTAACAGTTCTAAAGCTTCGTACAGTTTTAAGCGAGCATGGGCTGTCACGTAAGCCGCAATGATGACATTTCCAAATTCGTCGGCTTCTACAAAGTCCAGTTCTTCTTCGTAATTGACTAAGATCAAGTCGTCACGAACGACGTACACGTGTTTCATGTATTTGGTTTTGTCGTGAATCATCTGGAAGTAGCAGGAAGGATCGGACAAATACTGTCTTGGGTAAACACGGTTGTTGTGCCATTTTGCCCCACAAGCAATTCAACATCACTTTGGCAAACGATCGCCTTCGTTCGTTTTTCTCCTCTTGATCTAAAGTGATGCCTTCCTGCTCCCAGTATTTCTCTTTGAATTTCTTTTGGTCTTCAGGAGTGTGGCAGCAGGAAGGATAGCCGCTGGCTTCTTGTTTTAGTTTCAAAAAGGCATCCACGTAGTCTGCGAGAATGCTTTTCTGAGTCTTGTCGCCCTTGTGGTATTTTCTGTCTTGGGAAAGTGGTAAATTTCATACATTTCTAACAGCTGGTATCCCAGGTTCAGAGCTTTGAACAATTCCACGCTGACCCACGTTCCTGTCAAGGCGCGTTCTTCATGGGTGTGATGACAAAATTGGTCTTAGTTGCACGTTTCGGCACAAGTACGGCACAAGGGAAACATCAGTTTTCCTTGGCAATGGTGTGGTAAAACGGGATTGTACAACTTCGTGGGAGGTAAGACTTTACACTTTATCAATCCTTCGTATTGTCGAACGTTGTCCAGGTCGATGTGTTCCGTCAGCAATTGCGGATGCCCTGCGGGAAAGTATGGATACAGCGAACACACGTCCAAGTATTTGATTTCTGCTCCTGTCTCCTCGTCAGCTTGGTACAGCAAACAGGTGGCATTCATCCGTTCTCCGTACAAACTGTCCCGTGGGTTCAGTGGGTCCATCAACTTGTAACTTTCCACGATGCGTTTAAACTCGTGATCTGTTTTCAATCGGTGATCGTACTCGTGTTCCCACATTTCCACCACTTGGTATCCTTGCTGTTCTAACTTCAAGCCGCGCTGACAAGTGGCCTCGTACAAGTCTTCCACGGTCCGTTGTAAAAACTTATTTTTAGTGTCACGTTCAGGGTAGCAGATGGGACATCCATGAAATAAGCAACCGTTAAACTCGTACACGATCCGAGGGTTTTCTAAGTCGCAGCCATCCACTGAATACCTTCCAACGGTCTTTTCGCCTCATCCGTTGCGAGCATGTTGGATCCATTTGTATTCCTTGTCGCACAAGTAATGTAGCCAGCGTAGGGCATTGACCGAGTACTAACGTTTGACAAAAGTTTGAGGGCTTATGACAGCCAGGGTGTTTTCGGGCATGAATCGTTGGCGGTACACTAAGGAACACGCTTTTTTCAATGGTGGAAGCTTCTTTCAAAGGATCGATCCCTCCATGTTCCATGACCAGTTCTCGAAATGTTCCACAGCAACGCCGTAAAATGTCCACGTCGGATCGACAATATTTTAACATTTCTTCCTGAAAGTCGAAGGGGTCCGAGACGTGAGTCGGGTACCAAGGGTAGAAAGCTTCTCGTTTTCGGTACGCATATTGCCGGAGTCGTAGTAGTGAGCCTCAGGTAAATGGGGTAGAACGGCTTGTTGATTGGCTTCGGTATTGAAAATGTGAGGTAATAGCCTTTGGCCATTTCTGTCATTCCAAACGTTTTAGGCATTCGACTCAAAGGCATGGCCAAGTAACTCATCGAATTTTTTAAACTGCACTTGTCCCGCTTGCATGGAAATGATTTTGGCTCCGTTCAAAGTCACTTTAGGACGTTCGGTGCTTTGTTCCGTATAGTATCTGAGGAGAAATTGCCCATCGTATCCCGAGAAATTGTGAGCCATCACCGTGGCATAGCGATGACAATCTCCATAACGTTCCATGTCTTCTTGGCTCCAAGTCTCGTCGATAGGGTCTAAGATCCATTGGACGAAATCGGCTAGCGTGTTCGGTCCCCGAAAGATTTTTTCACGTCCTCCAGGAATCTTGCTACAGAGAGGGCAAGGAGTAAAGATAGGCTCTTGGATGCACTTCTCGCACGCTCGATGAGCCACGCAGAAATTAGGAATGTGAATGCCAGTCTCTTGCATGCATTCGAAATCGAAAAAGATGAAATTCCCTTTCTTCTGGTCATCTTCCTCTTCATGTTTGGAATGGTATTTTTGAATGTAGCATTCGTGTTCCAAGTCCGCGATTTGGCGACAAATGTGACATCATTTCTTTCCTGGACATACGTGAGTCTTGGCACTGTTGGTACGTATGCCCTGTCCACAAGTAGGGCACAATCTCAAGAGTTGACAAGCACTTTTCCGCTGTGAACCTTGCTTCTTCAAATGTTGTTGGTAACAGGTCGGACTTACAAACGTGCGCTGACAAGCTGGGCAATGCAGTGGTTCTTGTCCTTCGTCCAGACAGGGTTTAGAGGCCAAACATCCTGAGCATTTCGATCCGCAATGCTTGTGTTGCTCTCGATTGTTATAGCCATAGTCACATTTCTCACAATAATATATGTATCCCAGGAATCCAGTGATACTGGTAATGGTATCAAAATGTTCATCGTGATGATAGACGTGAATGTATTTTCCGTCTTTGAAATCTTTGCCTCGAAACAACAGAGGTCCGCGTACTTCTTGAGGGTGCACTTTCAAGGTGTAGCGTGGAGCCAAGACGTCTTGCACTTTTTGCATTTCAGGAATGCCAGAAGCGGTGTCTTTGGATATCCCCACTTGCTGCAACAGGAGTTCTGCTCCTCTTCGTTGTTTGGCTCGGTCCGATCGTTGAATAGTTTTTCAGGCTCTTTTCCATTCTGCCGTGTCGTTCTTGTCGGCATACGTTCGTGCCACCACGATGGCACGGGCTAAACACATCTTGTCTTGAGGATTGTTAATTTGGACGAGGCTCTTTTTTGTGCTGCGAAGGTCGTCCACCAGTAACACCTTTTTGCGTCCGGTCCCTTGGGGAAAAGACACGTGGGTCATGAACAGTGTCGCTTTTCCGTCGGTGATGTGAAACTTGTCGTTGGATTGTTGCACGTGTTGAATCTTGTCGATGACTTTGGAAGGTGTCAATTCTGATGGACTGCTAAACTCGATCCAAACGGGGGACTTCAAACTGTCGTGATGAATGGAAAGTCTCAAGCGATCGTCTTCTTTGGCTTCACATTGCTGTTTCAGTGTGGTTAACAAAGAATCCAGGGGGCCCCGAGTGGCCGAGTGGTCTAAAGCGCTGATCGTTACGGATCACTGCCATCTCACCTCTGTCTGCGTGAGTTCGAGTCCAGGCTCGGCTAACGTGGGTACGTGAGAAAGCCTGCCAGTCTCGTGGGTCGGTGGTTCTTCCCGGGGTTTTCCAGGGTTCTTCCTCCACCATTAATACTGGCCGCCATGTATAGCCTATCTAGTGCTGAAAAATGGCGTTAAACCCTATAACAACAACAACAACAACAACAAAGAATCCCACACATCGGTGATGAACTCTTCTGCATTCTGCAGCGGTACGTCGAACTTGAAATCTTTAAACTTCACCGTGTACGTGTAAGCCATAGTTCTAAATTTTCTAGATGAGCGTTTGTCCGTCTCTCGGATGTGATAGTACTTTTGAGGGTTTACTAGTGGTGATGGTGGACTTTGGTATGGAATAGGCTCTCTCGGTCTGGTCGCATACGTGGAAGGTGTTGGTTCAGGTTCGCTCACGTCTTCGATTTGAGCGGACACTTCTTTTCGTGTGTGAGGCGACAAGTCAAGTCGCTGCCTCTTACCTTCTTTTCTCTCACTGAAATCGTGCGATCGTTTCATCTTGATTGCTGATTCAGAAATGATTGAACCAAGTTCGTTCTCTCGGTATATATACCCCTCTCTACCTCTTGTTGTGACAATGACTTGGTATATTTCACAAAGGCAAGTGAAAGCTCAACAGATATGAACCCCTGGCTAACT
>JAECUM010023335.1:0-19968 GCA_016617855.1 Megalonaias nervosa
CATTTTTGAATCAGCATAGACAAACAAAGTAGATCAAAATGATGTCAATAAACCAAATGATCGATTTTTGGCCAAGAAACATCATTGGCATGAGGCATACTGTAAAGTAGCAAAATAGCATGTACTTGATGCACTTAGAAACTTCAGAAATAACAATATGACAGATAACTTCGCTTTACATAAGCGCTATATAAATATATACAACAACACAATGCACAAATGCAACATATACAGAGAAAAGGAAAAGGCAAGCCTTGAAGAAGTGCTTTGAGATAAAGACTCGAAACACTTCTGGAGACTTTTAAAATGTTGAAGCACCAAGCATGGAATAATTAACATCACCGATTGGTACCAGTACCTTTCCTATTTTTTTAATGTACAATATGAGATGGACCAAAATGTTTGATTAAACGAAACAACTAAATAACTAAACCAGATGTGTAACATGCTATAAAAAGTATAAGGTCGGGAAAATCAGGTGGAATTGAAGACGTTTCGAGTGATTTTTTTAAGACAACTGGAAATATTACGGTACCTATCTTAGTATCTACGTTCATTAAATTATTTGATCTTATATACTTCACAAACTGTTGCTCCACGGCTGTTATTACACCCATTCACAAAAAGGGAACATATATATATATATATATGCCTGAAAATTATAGAGGGATCAGCCTTTTACCAGTCCTCTGCAAAATATTTATATCCATTTTAAATTGGATCAAAGAAAATGTCATTTTTGGTGAAGAACAAGCTGGTTTTAAAAGTAGATATTCCACTGTAGATAGTATTTTTACTCTAATCATATAGATATGCCAATATTTGAGGAAACAAAGAGGTAGGTGTTATGCTAATTTTGCTGATTATGCCAAAGCTTTTGACTGTATTGCCTGGAACTTACTGTATCATAAATTAGTAAAGGACATTATTGGTAGTAAAATGGTTACGATTCTAAAAGCCACATATACAAATGTCAAATCTTGTGTGAAATCGCCAAATGGCTTGACAGAAGTATTTAACTGCCCGGCCGGGTAAGGCAAGGTTGTGTTTTATCGCCTATTGTATTTTCATTATTTTTAAGCAATTTAAAGGCTCATAATTCCGACCAGAATTTATTTGCACTGTTGTATGCAGATGACTTGATTAAACTGTTATTCAATTTCACAGAATTCTAAATTAATTTAAAGAATGCTGCAACATCTGGAAATTAAAATTATAGTCTTTCAAAAAGATATTTGAGCAGATATGAAAATCGGTCTTTTGGTGATTGCGTGATAAAGATAGTAATTTATTGTAAATATCTTGGCTGTGTATTCTCTTCTAAGAACTCGTGGTTTATGTATCAAAAACGCTAGCAGCACAAGCGTCAAAGTCACTTTATAGTTTGAAGACTATCCATAATCGGTTTGGTAAATTGTCTAAAAATGCCTCTATTGCAAATACTTGATCCCAAAATAGGACCAATTTTCAAGTACAGGTTGGAAGAGGGGTTTCTACAAAGCAATTGAAATTGAAGCTGCACATACGTCATTTTACGAATATGTTATTGGTACTACAAAACAAACACCAAACGCTCAACTCTATTATGAGTTGAGTAGAATGTCCATGTCAGTAGCAACGTATGGAAGAATTCTTAAGTACTGGTTCAAATTATTAAAGATGACTGATGATAGATTCCCGAAATAAGGCCATAACCTACAATTGACATGGAGAGAACTCTATGACTTTTGGGTAAATAAAGTTAAGAATCTACTGTTTGCATTCCGAATAGGGGAAGTTTGGGTTAATGGGGGGGGGGGAGAGAGAAACTTTTTCATTATATTTAAATAACGATGTAAAGATATTTTTCAACAAGAACTAAATGGAGAGTTAAATTCAATGGATAGTTTATGATTTTATAATAAGATCAGAAACAATCTCAGTTGTCAATACTATCTAGATTATTTGAACTTTTCGTACAGTGTTAGCTTGTCATGCATACTCAGAACTGAAGCTTTCCCATAATAGCAAATATAGGTAGGTATAAAAATATCCCCTATGATGAAAGATCGTGCCCGTTTTGTGCAGATATAGAAGATGGGTTTCACTTTACTGTTAAATTTTCCATGCATGATAATTTGAGCAAGACCTATGTACCTTCATACATTCATCGTAATGCAATAACACCAAGTAATATAAGGTTATCAAGAGAATCAATAACAATATTAATATCCTACATGATTTTGCTGTTTATGGAGCAAAATCGTTAACAGTGAGAGAATCAATGTGTTTATCCAAGAATTATTCTGTTTTGTGGTTGTACAATATTCGTAATACGTTCATGTCATTTTGACCGATGGCCTACGTTGCCAATAAAGATTATTATTATTATTATTATTATTATTATTATTATTATTATTATTATTATTATATTTAGCTAAAGAAATGGGGATTTTCCCTTAAGAATCTTACATAATATTGAAAGTTTCTATCAAACCACTTATTATTTCTCAGAAATGAAAACTACTAAGTTCGCCAGACAGTTACAGCGAAGAGAGTTTTGTTGAAATGTCAAACTTCCAAAGAAAGAAAAACACCTAATGCATCTACACAGAATACAATTTTGTTTGATAACTTAATGTAATTGATGAAATATCTGGGAATTATAACTGTGATTAATAAATTTTATTATCATCAGTTAACAGCAACAGCAACAGCAGCAGCAGCAGCGCTTTCATGAGACGATAATGCTTAAACCGAATTCACTATATTTCACACTTATGCATACACAAACAGGCCTTTGTAAATTTTTGTAAATACGTTTTCAAATACAAAAGTCATAGACCGTCCACTTTGCATTATAATAGAGATGATAGAGATGAGCTACTTTCTACCGGATTCAAGGGAGAAGTACTTAATTCAATTCGTGCTTGGATTAAGAATGCTTGCAAGAAACAAAACATACACGATAGCAAGATAGCTGTTCATCGTTCATAATATTGTTTTCTGTATGTTCTTTCTGTTTATATACTAGAATAACTCTTAGGAGAAAGAAATAAGGATACGAACAAAACGCTTTATACAATTCGTTCTCTTTTAAAGCCCCAGTACCGCCATTTATAATAAATTTCACCATTCTTCCAATCTAACTAAAGTTGGAAGGAAGGAATGGATTTGTTTCAAAAGTATCTGCCATAAACCGTTCCTTGAAATAGTCAAGATGTTAGGTTTACAACACATACGAATATTTAGTTTAGAATTAAGAGGTATGGCAGCGAAGTCTCTCGTAATTCCATTCTTTTTCGGGAGTGATCCAAAAGTAGTGATGTGATACATTCGACAAATTCCATTAGTGACTGATCTAATACCAACAACATTCGCACGTAGCGCACAAATTGATTCGAGAGGGAATGAAGAGAGGCAAGCCAGCTTTTTATGCGGATCTGAGAAGAAAAACAGTGTATTAGATAAAATTAAGACTCTAGTGAATATTGGTGTTCAGCTGGAGTGCTGGAAGAAATTGAAGGTCCAACTTGAGCTGAAGACTATTCGACATAGCGTGGTGTTGACTTCTTATGTTCACAACAGTGACGTCATCAAATCTTGTTTTCCAGCTTTCGACAGAACTCGATGGACCCTCGGATGTCGACATCAACATCAAATTAATTTGTATACATGAAAAAATGGCAGGGTTTCTCAGTTCGCGGGAGACTTACTTGCCTCCTAAGTGATTAAACGTCGATTTTATCTGGTTTTAAAGGAACTCAACGATGTAAAGTACCAATATCGTTCAAGATTCCGTATTGTTCAGATCTTTTGTCATTTACGACTTTTTCGCATTACTGGGGCTTTAATATTAGAATATTGACAATATGTAAGCGGGTTCGATCAATCATAATATCAATCCTTAGAGGGATGAAAAATAAAATTTGCATTCATTAAAATTTTGAATCACGAAGGCGGAAAGTCAGATGTTACAGGAATGTGAATTATGAAAACTGAGAGAGACTAAATAACGATAATAACATTAAAGCTAAGAGCGATAGTACCTTGTGAAACTTACTCTTTCTACGTGGAATGAGTCAGCACGACAGACGTGTGCTTGCATTTCTAAATGTATTTCATTGCTAAGAATATTCAGTTCAAATCTGTGAAAGCATAATTGATGTCGTACCGAATTATTTCATTTGAATCTCTCTATTTGCTCAAATATACGTCCTATTCACCTAATATTTCCTGAGATAGAAATTCATGCATATTTTTTTATCAGAAAAACCGTCAATAAGAATCTCTGACATTTTCGAACGCAACTCACCCATGACCACACGATCTGTCATTTTCACAAACACAAGCTTAGAGCAAAATACCTTCAGATGATAGCGATATTTTTACATATCTAACTTAAATATTTCATGCCCTTTACTCCAGAACCTGTGTCATGTTTTCTGTTGCCATCAGCTGTGATAACCATTCATCCCGTGCACACCGGTGAAACACAAAGGGTAGGGACAGGTTTATCCGTAGTAGAACAAAGCGAATACCGTCTCGTCAGCTTAAAATCATCGATCATAAGCTCTTACGAAACCGAATCCGAATCTCAAAGCATAAAATGTTTCAATTTTCAAATCAATTATCAGCTTTTTAGATTTCTTCTCTTAATTTAAAGTAGCAACTAATCCTTGTTGGGGCATGCTCACTATAAGATATTCGTGGAAACAGTTATTACCCTGTGGTTTGATTACTTTATCAAAGATTATTCATATGAGTGTGAGATCACGTTCGCCAAAAATCAGTTTATCGTATTTTAAGATTTCTGTTTCAGCACTGCGACAAAACCCTCATTCTTTGATAAGCCTTCTTTGACGGTAATCTAGTTACAATAAACTGCTGCAAAGGGTCGAAATACAAATCCTACATGTTGCCTTATCAGTTGAAAGCTGTGTGCCTACGTATACATTCAAGCACGTGACCTAATGAGGACTTAGAACTGTCTCAAATGGCGAAACATATATTTTGTATTGTAGGTGAGTACATAAACAATTTATTGTTGTGTTTGTGATACATTAAGCTACCAGTTAGTTCCTTATTTTCCTTTCCTTTCTTTCTTTGTTTTCGGGAAGAACACTTTGATTATTTTTCTAAATAAAACATATATTTCTAGTCTACATTTTGAACGGTCATATGTACAATGCAATCATTAATATGGGCGATTTTTATCAAAGCCTTTCTGACGTGTTTTGTTTGCTTGTTTGTGCTGTAGTTTCAAGACTCCGTTTAGTGCATTATACCTGCAAAATGGAAATTGAAACTCTTTCCTTTCCTTGTATTTCCATTATGAACAATGATTTAATGACTCCAATGTCTATGTCTACGGAAGGCGACAATGAACTCCAGTTTATAATTTAATTTCTCCTCGGCACTACGCAGGTAGGATTGTGGTAATGTGCCGTTAAACCCTGTATATTTTGATTGTGTTCCCATACGCCATTATGTATGAATGCAGAGTTTGTACAAGATAATAAAAATTGCATCATACGTTAAAGACTACTAATCGATATCAGAAATGCAAAATCGATAATTAAGGTCCAAATACAGAACATACTGCATTATTTAAAATCTTTACAAACTAACTCCGTGGCCTTGCTGGGAACTTGCTGACTTTTATTAGTACACTCAAATAAATAAAGCAATTCATGTATATAAAAATTATAAATTTCCCAATTTTACTTTGGAGTTGCTTCATGCATTAACTTCTCACTGGGACCAAACCAAAAATGGTTTACTTATATCCAACGCTGTCAACTGAATATGTAACTCTTTGGCGTATGTCTGTTTCAAGGAGTACGTTTAATTGTTAGAAATCGTTTCTGGAGAAATACTAGTAATTATGGCAAACTATAAAGGAGAGAGGAGTGACAAAGAGTAGAGGGTTTTTCGATGCTATTTCAATCGCATGCAGGCAAAATAGTACAGGTCTATATAAATTAGCCTATACATGATCGCAGCCACGTGTATGTGAATGTGTAATGTCTTTCGCTTTTCAAAATAATCTTATCGACGTTTATACTTGCTACTTATAATAATTCAGGGGTAGAGATTATTTTCAGTTTCGTTCTTTTTTTATTTCTTTTTTAAACAATGATAGAATATAACCTGCTCCGAACTATACTAATAAAGTCCACTGCACCTATCTTTATCACGCCTTTGTAATCAGTGATCATCCAGTATCACAGACCTTATCTAAGCATTGAAACCTGTCTCACTACTTAAACTTCCTGCTAAAATCACGTTCGGAGATATCTACATCATCACTTACCTTGTGTACATGATATTACCTTAATTGTGGTATATACGAAACTTTACATATATACCTTTACTGAATCATGCAGACTAGCACAAACACGGAGACACTTTAAACATATACACACACAAACATCTATTTTACAAAAGAACACAGTCACACATAAACACCTGAAATGTTACGCTATCTTAATTAGTTTGCGAAAAGAAAATATGAACGTTTAAAACAGCTTTAACAAATTAAGAAGAAAAGAAAATAAACCATATGAACGAAGTTAACAAGCTTTGTTCTTCTCTTGGGCTACATATTGTTCAATCCATTTATAAGGTTATTAGATTTTTTTTAATTAGGTGAGCTTTCGGAGTTTGATACATAATGTCGTCTGTGTATAAAATATTTTGCATAAAAAATTAAGAAATTAGTTAATATTTTTAAGACAAAATTCTCGTGTAATTTTAAATAATCGGGTCATAATTTTAGCTCTGTTCCACAGATAATTTCCTAAAATGTTCAATAACTGTTAAGGCATAGAATAAATGTTCAACATGTTCTAATCTTCTTGCAATAATAAACACATAAGCAGTCTTATAATTTACATATGACTGCGAAATTGTCTCCAATACATTTTTAAACATTCAAAATCTTCTTTATTATGCAAGTAATGAATCGCTGAGACTGAGATTCTGAAACATGGTTGGCGTCATATCAACCCTTTGAAGACCTAACAACAAAACCCCTAAAGCTTTTACAAAGAGAGGTATTTTGCCTTGAACTTTATTATTTTTCTGCATGAGGAAATGTTTGGATGGAATAAGGAGTATAAGATGAGAAACTATAACAACTCTGTATTCAAGTCTATACAACACCCCATTATTCATTGATATTAACAGTGCTAACTTGCTTTTCTTCGGTGGGTGTGGTGGGGTTTACACATATTAGCGTTAGTCATTTCTTGTTCAGCGCAAGGCTTAAATAACTATATTACTAATGTGATGTTTAGCTGGTATTTAGTCGCCTTGTGTCTCCTTTTGTCACATGATAAAATAAGAGAATGCGAATTATATGTTTCTGGTGCTAAAGGTTTACTTGCAAATTCCATTGTAATTTTCTCATGACTTTAAATTGATAGCATTTTCCTTATTCACAGCATTTATTCTACTATTGGGCAGATTTGAGTTATCAGTCGGTAAGTATGCTTCCTATATTATTCGACTTTGTAAACTTGGACATTATCAGCTTATTTCAAGGTACTTATGAAGTAAATGTCTAAGTATTTATTTTACATTTTTACATGTAGATCATCCCCTCAACCTTATACAGCCTTTTTCCCTGCAGCCAACTTAATCTAAAGACAAATGGCTTCCATGTATGATTATTTGTAACTAAATTTCCTTCCCTGACACTGTTTCAAATATTTTAACACAAGTAGTCAAAAATATTCTTCTTTCACTGATAAATAACTAATATGCATCCGGCATCAAAAATGTAAATCTTAAGTGCCAATATGGAAAGAGATAAATTTAAAAACTAGCAATTAAAAACTTTACTGAATTTTCACTCACATTATGTTTTCTGACATTACAGGTATTTAATCAAATAGTTAATACTGAAAATGGGAAACACATTTAACTACTAGTACATCATTTTTCAGAAACAGTTAAAGCAATTATCTCCATCACATATATTATCCATTAAGAGTGTATTTATCATTTCCCACTGCCGCGCGTTGCCAACTCTTCCTATTCACACTTTAGAATGTCTGTTTTTGCTTTCTAAACTGCCAACAACGAATTGGTGAAAACTGTATTGTATTTAAAGTCGTTATCTTGAACTCAGACATGACTTGCATTCCTCTTGATGTTAGATAAAATAGTGATGTGAATCAGACGTTCCAAATATATAATATACGTACGTTTCGTTTGTTCAGAGTTATGATACGTGCTGCGACGAAAATCGTTTACTTTGACAAAACATTAATTTGTTGGCATACAGAATAATAATATTGGCGTCATTCCTTAGAAATATGTTTAATGAGATCTCATTTATTTCAATGCGCTGTTGTATCTTCGTTGTTTCATTCATGGTGCTATTTGTTAAATAAATAGATAAATGGATTCGTAGATAGAAAGGCAGAGAGATACAACTCAAGACAAATATATTAAACTACGGAATTATGCGCGTACGTTGCTGATAAGCTTGATACATGGATACATTTACATGGATACATTGATACATAGGCAGTTTTCTATGATACATGGGTACATTGATACATAGTTTTCTCTGATAAGTATATGTATGTCAAACTAATATAAAGAACATGGCCGATATGTATTATTTCTTAATTTTTAGAAAGATGAAACACTTTAATTTGAGGCCGAGTTAACGCATTCTTTTCCAAGCTCAAATTCTGCATCAACAAAGTTCAATGAAACCAACCAAACTTTGTCTACGTCATACCATTGGAAAAAGTTTAAAATGAAAATAGGCTTTTCAATTTCGGTACATGAGCTGTAACGAGAAAACCATTGAAAGGAGTTGAAAATCGATTATATGACACCTCTAGTATTTTTGCATTGATCTTCTTCAGCTTTGAATTAACTAAATATATTGGCTCTGGAAAATATTGGACGTTTTAGTAATGGTTTCTTTAAATGAGACAAATACGTTTTTCATTAATTTTACGAAGTCAAGACAAAGTAATCCTTTGTAAAGAAGCAAACTAAGAGTACAAAATACAGATCTGGTATTTCATTGTCAGCTCACGCTTTTGGCCCACTAGGTATGCCAATTTCGCACATGAGCGGGCATGTCCTACAGTATAAAACACGAATAGAAAAAAGGTAATGGTAGAAAAGCATCTAGCAAGCAAGTTTCTCCAAATGTCCAATTATACATTTTAAATTATCCATTATGCCAAAGAACATATAGTATACGGAAATTAAAAAAAAAAAACGTAAACGTTTCATCATTTTCTAATTATTATAAATTTTCTGGAATATTGCTTATGCACGAAAATACAGATTAATGTGCAAGAGTAACGTAACTTTAAAATTTTTAATTCTTTCCGCGGGGGGACGGAAAAGCTATGGAAATTTTCTTCATTGAGTTTGATTCAGCTTACAATTGGCAACTTGTAAATATTAACTGTAGTGCAAATTATACAAACTGTATGTATGCTAATCTCTTTTCCACAAACCATTTATGGTTTTTGTAAAAGTCATGATTCATGTTTCATAAATTCTTCTTACATTCATTGTAACTTATGTTGTGACATATTTTGGGTGTTTGCAAATAAATTAGGACTTTTTAAAAATTACTTAGATTTCAGCAAAATCACCTCTCGTCTAGGCCCGGCATATCTAAATCAGTTATAGTAATAAAAATATTTCGATGCTGAGTCCGAACACCTGGACATATGTCTGTCTGACCTTATTACATCTTAATGGCCATGGTGTACTTGAACATTTCAATGCGCATTCTATGGCGGATGGACAGGACTTTGTCTAATGTGTGTCACCTGTTATGCATATTTATTTTAATTATT
The DNA here is from genome assembly GCA_016617855.1 of Megalonaias nervosa. Classification (NCBI taxonomy): domain Eukaryota; kingdom Metazoa; phylum Mollusca; class Bivalvia; order Unionida; family Unionidae; genus Megalonaias; species Megalonaias nervosa. The sequence goes on from JAECUM010023335.1 coordinate 9,825, forward strand.
TCTTTCTTAGTTTTAATTTTTTTAATTCCATTACATGCTATTGCAATGTAACTTCGTTTACTAGATTTGATATTGTCCAGAATTGAGTTTACTTCTGTTTGACCTGACTTTTTTCATTTCATTGATAAACAGCTAATAATAGAAACACAACATATAGTTTCTGACCTTCATCCAGAATTAGTGACTGTATTGGTAAACAACTTTTTCTTATTTATTCTTTCCCAGAGTAAGAATCATTAAGTCAAGGCCATGCCTGGAGTGCGTAATATGAAACATGTGTTTATTGTTACAAACTTCTATTTTTTCTAGAAGATTGACCCTCATCTGGGAATCTGTTTTGCGTCTTAATTAGCGGATAACTGTTGTTTTGATAAAGGAATATTTAGTCCGGTTCCAAACAAGTGACACGTTAAGTTGTTATGTTGTGACCAGTTTCAGCTCAACTTTTATTTTATTGAATTTCAAGTGATTCTGTTCCCTGCAAAAATATAAGTGTTCCTATAAAATTCTTGGACAAAGACATTCACTGAAATTTATATGGAATTCAAAACTGGAATAATATTTTCTGTGATTCAACAAGAAACTGTTGACACATCTACACTTTGAAAGTTACAACAAACGTCATCACCTTCAATTTTGAATTTAATCGCGATTCGAACTCAGTTTCATTCAGGACCTTTTATTACTAGGACTTCTATGTATAATTCTTGGATTATTTTTGGATTTGATTAGTAAAACCGTAAGTTCTTTTTTCTTAATTTTTCACTTTGTATTCTAGGGAAATAAATTATTTGTTAAATTTTCCAAAGCGTCTTGTCTTCACTCTTTTCTGTTACTTATTGTAAGAGCCTAGACTCGTAACAGAGAATTGGGCGCTTTTCCTTGGGATATACGAATTTTGGCTAAAATATTTCAGAAAACTTTGTTTTTTGAAATTTAAATTCCCCTAGTTTCAGAATTTTTTAAATCCCAAGTATTATTTCACATTTTAGAGATCTTTGTGAAAACAAGAGGCTTTTTTACAATGTCATCAAAAGTGGAGATCTTTCTTTCAAATCCTACCCAGGAACAGTTAGACCTTGTGAAAAAAAGATGAATTGCTTCAGCTTGAAAGAAAAATATGATCTTTCTGAGGCAAAAGCGTCTTTAACGAAGCAAGAGATAAAGAACATTTTGGTCCTGTATTTGGTGGAAAAGAATGTTTTGAATAAAGGTGCTTTGGTTTCGATCAGTAAGTCTGTATCAGACTCTGACATAAAAGTAAAGGAATTAAAATTAAAATACAAGATGGAATTAGAGTCAAGAAAGCTTGAACTTCAGAAAGATAAAGAGGAAAAACACATGCAAATGCAGTTTCAGAAAGAAGAATAACAAATGTTATTGGAGAAAGGGGAGAGAGAGAAACAAATGCAGTTGCAATTTGAGAAAGAGGAGAGAGAGAGACAGAAAGAAGCGAAACAAATGCAGTTGCAATTGGAGAAACAGGAGAGAGACCGATGCAAATGCAAAAGAGTAGGAACAAAGGGAATATCAGTCTATATTAAGAGAATTAGAGCTGGCAAGTGAAAAGCACATTCCCACTTTACATACAAATTCAAATTTTGATGTTACTAAGAATATTAGGTTAGTGCCCCCTGTTAGAGAAAAAGAAGTAGACAAATATTTTCCTCAGTTTGAAAATAATTGCTGAAAATTTGAAATGACCAAGGGAGCATTCGACTCTGTTGTTACAATGAGTATTCACTGGTAAAGCTAGTGATATTTACAATTCACTGTCACTTCGGCAAAGTGATGACTATGCTCTGGTTAAGGAATGCATCTTAAAGGGTTATGAGTTAGTCCCTGAGGATTATCGACAAAAATTCAGGAACTATTAAAAACAAGCTAAACAATTTATGTCGAATTTGGAAGAGAAAAAGAGCAGTTATTTGCTAGATGGTGCTTAGCCAAGAAAGTTGATCAAGATTACAAAAATCTCAGACAACCTGTATTACTTTTAGAGTTCAAGAATTGTGCCCTTAGTGACATTAACACTTATCTTGATGAACATAAGGTCGAAACCATGGAAAATGCTGCTCGTACTGCTGATGTTGTTGTTGTTGTGATTTTGATTTTTAACGTAGCTTTAACAATTTTTCAGTCATATCGTTACGATGTCTGCAGTGTGGCAGTTTATAGTGATGTCTACCACTGGGGCATCATGCCGCAGGCATCTAGCATGATGTCCCACCCAGTCACATTATCCTGACACCAGGCCGACCAGTCCTAACACTAGCTTCTTAATGCTGAACGCCAAGCGAGGCAGCTTAGTACCATTTTTGTAAGTCTTTGATATGACTCGGCCGGGGATCGAACCCCCGACCTCCCGCATCCGAGGCAGACGCTCTAACCACTAGGCCACCGGAGCTTGGAAAATGCTGCTCGTACTGCTGACGGGTATTTCTTAGCTCATAAAATTTCTTTTGTAGGCAAGTCTTCCACTTAGTAGTCTTCTAGAAAAAGTATTTTTCAACCTAATACGAGCCCTTCTAAATTTCAATCTGGCACAACTTTTAAAAATCAAGCTTCTTATTAAGCTTGATCAGAAATCCTTATCTCTTCCTACGTGTACCTATTTTAAGAACAAAGGACACGTTATTTCTCATTGATTCAAATTGAAGAATAAGCATCAGAATCAAGACAGACCTATTACAAATGCTCATATTTCTAAGAGGTCAAGGTCACGGTCATGTATTGAAAGCAATAAATTTGTTGGGTCTAATAAACCCAAGTCTGATTTTATTATGGAGAATTATAACCATTCATGTCGGAGGATTCTGTATCATTCTTGGGTGATTCAGCCAATCCTATCTCTATTAAAATTTTAAGAGACACAGGAGCTTCTCAGAGTCTTTTATTATCAGGTTCTTTGTTTTTTTTCTGATAAGTCTTCTTCTCATGAGATTGTTCTTATTCAAGGAGTAGAGAGCGGCTTTGTTTATGTTCCTCTCCATTGTGTTAATTTGACATCAGACTTAGTCTGAGGACCCGTGACAGTCGGAACAGTGTTTTCTTTACACGTTGAGGGCATTCAATTATTACCAGGCAACGACCTAGGTAAAGATCAGGTTGTTGTTACTCCACTTGTAACTGACAAGCCTTCTTTGGATCACAAAGGCGATCCTATTGAAAAAGAATTCCCTTATTTATACTCAGCTTATACGGTTACTAAAGTAATGGCAAAGAAAGCTCTTGAGAATGACGTTGATCAGGAAAGTATTCTTTTAGCTGACACATGTATTGGTCAGGCTTTTGATGAGGTCACTTTCACTCCTTGTTTGGATCAATCAAAGGTTATTGATCACAGTGATCCTCTTTTAACTATTCATTCTCTTTATTCTAATCAGGTGACAAACGACAATCACTTGTCGTCGAACAGGAAAAAGATCCTGATATCTCCAGTTTGTTTCAAAGTACCATTAGTGAAACTGAAGCCACTGAAGTACTTGTCTGCTATTTCATTACAAATGGAATTCTTATGAGAAAATGCAGACCTGCCGAGGTACCTGCTAATGACGAGTGGTCAGTGAACTACCACTCTGTAGTTCCAAACTCGTACAGACAGGAAATTCTTCGTCTGGCCCATGAAACTCTTTGGCAGGACATTTGGGGATTAATAAGACTTATCACAATATCTTGAATACTTGCACTGGTCAATAATTCAAAGTGATGCTTGTAAATACTGCAGATCTTGTCATACTTATCAAATGGTAGGAAAACCCAATCAGAAGATACCTAAGGCTCATCTGCAACCTATTCCTGCATTTAATAATAATAATAATAATGACAATAATAATAATAATAATAATAATAATAATAATAATAATAATAATAATAATAATAATAATAATGATAATAATAATAATGAGGACTTTGTATAGCGCCTAATCTTTAGAAGCTCTAAGCGCTTTACAACATTTGACAACACTTATAAAACATATATAATGATATGATTACAAAAATAAAAACAAACTCCATGAAATTAGAAAACTGAAAACATGCTGTAAATATTTAAGGTAAGGATACATTATTAGGTCTTTAAGTCTGTTCTTGCAGTTGAAACAGGTGAGTTTTAAGGGCGCTCTTGAATGAGATCACTGTGTCTCATTTGACGAAGCACTTACCAGAATAATGTTAGATTGTGTTGGTCCCTTACCTAAGACCAAGTCAGGCAACCAATACTTGTTTACCATAATGTGTGCGTCAACAACATTCCCAGAGGCAATTCCTTTGAGTAATATTAAAACTAAAACAATAATAACAGCTTTGATAAAGCTTTTTTTTTTACTCAGTTTCGCCTTCCCAAATCTGACCAATCTGATCAAGGGTCAAATTTTATATCTGGAATTTTCCAGCCAGTTATACTTGAATTTGTCATCCAGTAATTCAAGTCAAACGTGAAATTATGGTTTGACAGAACTACAATGGAGAAGACTTTTGGGTCTGGTAATAGACTTCTGTCTCTCTTGTTCATTCTTCAAAATTTTCTTCAGATTAGGTATTACGGCCCTTACAAAGTTAAGATGAAAATGAATGAGTTAATTTATAATAATAGTACTTATGGGATGTACGCAAAAAAGGACTACTAGTATATTGAAAGAGATAGCCAGGTTAATCATGCGATTAATTTAGTTGTACCTGTCCCACTCAGTGAGGATTTAAATGAAGTAATGCAATCGGACACAATTGATTCTGGAGTGACAAATCTTCAGTATTCAGAAATTATGAATAATCTGGACCAGAAACTGTCACATTTGCAACAACAAGAAAGGAATGAACTTAAACAGTTATTATTTGAGTATGAGCACTTATTTCCAGATGTTCCTACGACAACAAACAAAATTTGTCATCACATTGAAATTGTAAACTCCAAACCTGTGAAACAACATCCATACAGGATGGACACTCTCAAACAGAAAAACTTGAAAAAAGAAATTCAGTACTATTTGCTGGAAAATGATTTCATACAGCCTAGTAAAAGTGATTGGAGTTCACCATGTATACTTTTTCCGGAACCAGATAAAACTTTCCGCAAGTGCACGGATTATAGCAAAGTGAAAAGTCTCATTAAAACAGATTCATTTCCATTGCCAAGAATCGATGACTGCATTGAAAATTTGGAAATGCAAAGTATGTCACCAAATTTGACCTTCTGAAAGGATTTTGGCAAATTCCACTGACGGAAAGGGCAAAGAAAATTTCGGCATTTCTGATTCCAGATGGACTTTATCAATATACATTGATGCCGTTTGGGAAGAAGGGTTCAGCAAGTACTTTTCAACGTCTAATGAACGTGATTACCTCTTGTCTAGATAATTCTGTTGCTTACATTGATCATGTCATCATCTACAACGACACCTGGAAAGAACATTTAGGAACAATTTGTAAATTCTTTGACAGACTCACTGATGCAAGTTTGACAATCAATTTATCCAAATGTGAGTCCTGCCGTGCTTCTGTAACCTTTCTAGGACATATTGTGGGACATGGACAAGTTAAACATATAGATGCCAAGGACAAGGCTATCTCTGAATTCCCAGTGCCTGTAAGTAAAATGCAACTGATTATTGATTAAGGTATGGTTGGATACTATCGTAAATTTTGTTCCAATTTTTCTAATATTGCTGAACCCCTGACAAATTTATTGAACAAGAAAAACAAGTTTCCTTGGACTGAAAATAGTCAGGAGGCTTTTGACACGTTAAACACCATACTTAAGGGTGCACCAGTTCTTACCGCTCCAAATTTCAGTAAATCATTTAAACTGTCTGTTGATGCAAGTGATGTTTGGGCTGGAGCTGTATCGATTCAAGAAGATAAAAATGGTTTTCAATCATCCAGTGTGCACTTGTTCTAAGAAATTAAATAAGCACCAAAGAAATTATTCAACAATTGAGGAAGGAATGTTTGGCATTGAAATTGGCATTACAACATTTTAAAGTTTACATTAGTTCTGCTCCTCCTCCGACTATTGTGTTTAGTGATCACAGCCCACCCCCCACCCCCATCCCCCACTTTCATCAGCAAGCTGAAAAACAAACACCAGACATTAAAGTAGAGTTTGTTGTTACAGGAATATAATATTGTCATCAGGCACGTCAAGAGATAAGGCAATTTAATAGCAGATGCACTTTCACGTATATAGAAATATATTATTTCATGTGTACTTTGTATCATTCATATACTTTGTATCATTCATAAGATTTCTTCTTATGTTATCTTTTTTTAACAACCTCAAGTATACTTGACCTATGGTAAAAAGAAAGCTTTATTATATCAATCTTTCCTTTTCTTTATGTGGGAAATGTTATGTATCTTTAATTTAATTATTTGTTTATTATTTTTAACTTTTTAATTACATTACATGCTATTCTAAAGTAACTTTGTTTACTGGATTTGATATTGTCCAGAATTGAGTTTACTTCTGTTTGACCTGACCTTTCTTATTTCATTGATAAACAGCTACTAATGCAAACACAATATATAGTTTCTGACCTTGATTCAGAGCCAGTGACAGTCTTGGCAAACAAGCTTTTTTTCTTTACTTCTTTCTCAGAGTAAGAATCATTAAGTTTCTCAGAGTAAGAATCACTAAATTATGTCAAGGCCATACCTGGAGTGCGTAATATGAAACATGTGTTTATTGTTACAAACTTCTATTTTTTCTAGAAGATTGACCCTCATCTGAAAATCTGTTTTGCGTCTTAATTAGCGGATAACTGTTGTTTTGATAAAGGAATATTCAGTCGGGCTCCAAACAATTGACACTTTAAGTTGTTATGTTGTGACCAGTTTCAGTTGAATTTTTATTTTATTGAATTTCAAGTGATTCTATTCCCTGGAAATACATAGGTGCCCCTATAAAATTCTTGGACAAAGACATTCACTGGAATTTATACGGAATTCAAAAACTGGAATAATAATTTCTGTGATTCAACAAGAAACTGTTGACACATCTACACTTTGAAGGTTACAACAAACGTCATCACCTTCAATTTTGAATTTAATCGCGATTCGAACTCAGTTTCATTCAGGACCTTTTATTACTAGGACTTCTATGTATAATTCTTGGATTATTTTTGGATTTGATTAGTAAAACCGTAAGTTCTTTTTTCTTAATTTTTCACTTTGTATTCTAGGGAAATAAATTATTTGTTAAATTTTCCAAAGCGTCTTGTCTTCACTCTTTTCTGTTACTTATTGTAAGAGCCTAGGCTCGTAACAGAGAATTGGGCGCTTTTCCTTGGGATATACGAATTTTGGCTAAAATATTTCAGAAAACTTTCTTTTTGAAATTTAAATTCCCCTAGTTTCAGAATTTTTTAAGTCCCAAGTATTGTTTCACATTTTAGAGATCTTAGTGAAAACAACAGGCTTTTTAACAATGTCATCAAAAGTGGAGATCTTTCTTTCAAATCCTACCCAGGAACAGTTAGACCTTGTAAAAAAAAAGATGAATTGCTTCAGCTTGAAAGAAAAATATGATCTTTCTGAGGCAAAAGCGTCTTTAACGAAGCAAGTAATAAAAACATTTTGGTCAAGAATTTGGTGGAAAAGAATGTTTTGAATAAAAGTGCTTTGGTTTCGATCAGTAAGACTGTATCAGACTCTGACATAAAAGTAAAAGAATTAAAATTAAAATACAAGATGGAATTAGAGTCAAGAAAGCTTGAACTTCAGAAAGATAAAGAAGAAAAACACATGCAAATGCAGTTTCAAAAAGAAGAAAAACAAATGCTATTGGAGAAAGGGGAGAGAGAGAAACAAATGCAGTTGCAATTTGAGAAAGAGGAGAGAGAGACAGAAAGAAGCGAAACAAATGCAGTTGCAATTGGAGAAACAGGAGAGAGAAATAAATGCAGTTGCAATTAGAGAAAGAGGAGAGAGACAGATGGAAGTGCAAAAGGAGAAGGAATAAAGGGAATATCAGTTCAGATTAGGAGAATTAGAGCTGGCAAGTGAAAAGCACATTCCCACTTTACATACAAATTCAAATTTTGATGTTACTAAGAATATTAGGTTAATACCCCCTTTTAGAGAAAAAGAAGTAGACAAATATTTTCCTCAGTTTGAAGATAATTGCTGAAAATTTGAAATGGCCAAGGGAGCATTTGACTATTATTGCAATGAGTATTCACTAGTAAAGTTAGTGATATTTGCAATTCACTGTCACTACAGCAAAGTGATGACTATGATCTGGTTAAGGAATGCATCTTAAAGGGTTATGAGTTAGTCCCTGAGGCTTATCTGCAAAACCTTAGGAACTATAAAAAGAAGCTAAACAATTTATGTCGAATTTGGAAGAGAAAAAGAGCAGTTATTTGCTAGATGGTGCTTAGCCAAGAAAGTTGATCAAGATTACAAAAATCTCAGACAACATGTATTACTTGAAGAGTACAAGAATTGTGTCCATAGTGACATTAACACTTATCTTCATGAGCATAAGGTCGAAACCATGGAAAATGCTACTCGTACTGCTGACGAGTATTTCTTAGTTCATTAACTTTCTTTTGTAGGCAAGTCTTCCACTTAGCAATCTTCTTGTATAAAAGTATTTCAGCCGATTATAACCCCTTCTAAATTTAAATCCGGCACAACTTTAAAAACCAAGCTTCTGATAAGCTTGATCAGAAATTTCTTATCTCTTCCTACCTGCACCTATTTCAGAAGAACGAACACGTAATTTCTGATTGCTCCAAATGGAAAAATAAGCATCTGAATCAAGACAGACCTATTACAAATGCTCATATTTCTAAAATGTCAAGGTCACGGTCATGTATTGAAAGTAATACATTTGTTGGGTCTAATAAACCCCAGTCTAATTTTATTATGGAGAATTATGAACCATTCATGTCAGAGGATTCTATGTCACTTTTGGGTGATTCAGCCAATCCTATCTCTATTAAAATTTTAAGAGACACAGGAGCTTCTCAGAGTCTTTTATTATCAGCTACTTTGCCTTTTTCTGATAAGTCTACTCTTAATGAGAGTGTCCTTATTCAAGGAATAGAGAGCAGCTTTGTTTATGTTCCTCTCCATTGTGTTAATTTGACATCAGACTTAGTCTCAGGACCCGTCACAGTCGGAACAGTGACTTCTTTACACGTTGAGGGCATTCAATTATTTCCAGGCAACGACCTAGCTGGAGATAAGGTTATGGTTAATCCACTTGTAACTGACAAGCCTTCTTTGGATCACAAAGTCGATCCTATTGAAAAAGAATTCCCTGATTTGATTTCCCTCAATAACGATTTAAAGAACTACCGCCCAGTTTCTAATCTCCCATTCATGTCAAAAATCTTAGAAAAAGTTGTTCTATCCCAACTTGTATCTCATCTGAATTCAAACAGTTTATTTTAGCAATGTACAGTCTGCATATCGCCCTTGCCACAGTGCTGAAACTACTCCTCTGAAAGTAGTCAATGACCTTCTCTCTGCTTTGGATAGCGGAAAGATTACAGTCCTCACTCTCCTTGACTTGTCTGCAGCATTTGACACTATAGACCATGATATATTACTTCACCGTCTCCAGCATGTATTTGGCATTCATGATACGGCCTTACTATGGTTCAAGTCCTACTTGGTCAACAGGACACAAATTGTGTCCGCAAATGGAAAACGCTCCAGCCCAGTTGATCTATGCTGTGGTGTTCCACAGGGGTCTATTCTTGGACCTGTTCTCTTCATTCTATACACTCAGCCACTCTCAAGTGTCATAGATCATCATCCAGTGTCTCACCAATTGTATGCTGATGACACCCAAATATACAAATCTAGCCATCCAGCTGAAGTTGAAGCTACCATCCAAGGCGTAGAGAGGTGCATTTCCGATGTGAAATCATGGATGACATGTAACAAACTGCAGATGAATGATGATAAAACTGAAGCCATCCTGATTACAACACAAAGACTTTCTCATTCACATCCTTTACCTCAGACAATAAATATCAGCAACACCAACATTAAATTCACACAGTCAGTACGAAACCTATTTGTTACTCTTGACAGTACTCTCTCACTGCACCAACATGTCATGAACATGTGCAAGGCTGCATATCTTGAACTGAGACGCATCAGCTCCATTCACAAGTATCTTTCAGTTGAT